>JAVQJV010058572.1:0-38809 GCA_036024995.1 Gadopsis bispinosus | reverse complement strand
TACATTATTGCATCACATTAATTTAAAATTAGTTTATAGACATGCGTTACACACACAGGTGATTTCTGTTTTATGTTGGATTTAATTTACTGGACAGGTCCATTACATTCGGACAGCTTTTAGACTTCATCATGCTGTTATCAGTTTTACAGCTTTTCCCGTGCAGTCTTTCTGTCCCTGACCACCCTCCTGTTTTTGCCACGGCTAAATACTATCCAATTACATTCCTTTATCTCACTATACCCCACTCTCGTCTCCTGCGTTGAGTGATAATAGAGGGATCCATCACACCATTAGCTGCAGGCGGTTTTATAAGCTCAGCAAAATGCTGCATAGAGAGAACTGAAATTATAGGCTGCTGCATTATACTTTAAAATGCGCGTTGTGTTTGGGCCTATGTGTGTGTCTGTGTGAGTGATGATGATACCGCAAGTCATTCTCCCCCCTAATGACATTTCCAAGAGCAGAGGAGAAAAATGGTGGCAGGTGGTGACATCTCTCATGCCACTGTCGTCCCCACTGCCTATCTTTCTGTCTGCCTCGCTCTGTGTTGTTTCATCTCTCCCCCTGTCTATCTGTCTTTGACCTTAAATTAGGCATCACATGACACATTTCACTGTATGGAGAAACCCTATATTTGGCTTTGAGTTTCCTTAAAATGACCTGATGGCATTACTAGCAGCCAGGTTAGCTGTTATGAAAATTTTACAGTTAAAAGCATTCTGACTTAATACAATTAGAAGACAGATCTTTTACTGATGTCATCTCAGCGTTCTCAACAAGGAGGTCAGAATCAGCTACAGAACAACACCCCAATGCGGGCAGGGATTTAGGGATTGATCGCTGCTCAGAGACACTTACGTACAGCTAATGTATAACAAGTATATATGGTAAGGGTGTGAAGGTTGGCCGATCAGCCAGGCAACTGGAAGAAGGGGTCTCAGGCAAAATTAACCGTCCATGTGAATTTATTTAGTTCTTAATGGAAGGTCAGATATTTCCAGCCTTCTCCCTTATATTAATGTGGACTCACCCACTCCCAGAGACAATCGATTATCTGTTACCCAACCCCTACAAGGATAGACGCCTTCCAATTTACTATATTACATAAAAATATCTCTACGTTTATTTTTAACTATCTTTCCTTAAAAACTACTTTTCAACAGCCATGTGGTGAACACGGTGCCTGTTTTTTTTAATCTTATTATTTTGGCCATGTCCATCCTTACACCTCAGCTCACTTATTGTGAAGGCAGGGTCACCGTACTATTACGATTTCATTTTTGGGATCAGCTGTTTTCTTGTTTTGGGCAAATCATATCTTGCAGTTGGCTAGGCAGCAACATGTGTAACAGAAGTATGAGTGTGACAAAAAAGTCTCACCTAAGTGAAAAAATATGCTTCTTATTTTCAGTACACAACTTGAAGGATTTTTATGTTGCTCCAGTGTCTCTTTCGACTCTTCTTATCTTATAATTGCAACAACCTTTCTATGCATGTAGTACAAGCAATAGTATACAATATATTGCCAAAGCTTCTTGAATACAACAAGGGATTTTACTGTATGGTACGACAGTTTAACAGTTTACATAAAAGCCGAAAAGAAAATGATTACAGAAAATGTATTCACTATTTAATATTGATTTAACCTAGTCCGTGATTTTGTGACATTTTTTTTGTCTGTGTGGAACTAAAGGTATATTTTCTTTAGTCAAAATACGTATACGATTTCTGTATTTTGTGCAGATTGTGAGATTAGAATATGTCTGTCTGTCTGGTTTTCGGCCACTATGTACTCTTGTTAAGGATCAAATGAAAATCCAACTTGACACAATATTTAGTTGTTTCTTTCCAATATGTCATATAATTTCCTTTATGTTTTGAAATGATGTGGTTAATTCAAATAATGTCCCTCTCCCTGTCATTCCAGCTGTGGATTTGAAGGCGGATAGATGGGCAATGTTTACTCCTGTAGGAGCAGCTGGTGACTTCATGTCAGTGGCAAGGAGACGGAGGCCTTCAGGGCCGACAGCAGCAGTGTGTGTGTGTGCGTGTGCAAGTGTATATCTGTGCACCTGTGCGTATGTGTGTGCCCTCATGCTGAGGGGAGTCGGGTGTTTGGTTCATTAAACATGCAAATGCATGCTTATCTTCCCCCAACACCAGATAGTGGTGAGAATAGATAAGAACCAAACAAACCATGCCAGAGAGACAGACACAGAGAGTGTGATTGAAAGAAACTGAGAGGGAAACACTGAGACAACACACAGACAGTGAGATAAAAAAAAGACAGCAAGAAAAAGACTGATTCTAAAAAGCAAAATGTGGAGTAAAAACAGAGGTAAGAGGCACAGAGACAGAAGAGACATTAGTTTATTAATAAATGCTGTGGAAGGTAATGTCTCCCCAGAGCTTTTATAATAGGACACCCGATGGCTATTTCAACACATGTGCTATCTGTTTTATCTTTATTTTTGACATCAATAGCCAGAATGATTTCTTTATTCATGCCACTAATCCATCACTTATTCATCAGAGAGCTCTGGTCACATTTTAACAAAACATGGAAATATGATGCATCTCACTGCTCCTTTTGGCATTTTCTAAATTACAATGATTGGCCCAGGGGAGCACTGTAATTACAGGTCAAAACGAGTGGATAAATACGTTACTGCTTGGCTGTGAGGGATGCTGCATCATGTTGACGTGTTTATTGTTGCATTGTTAGTCAAGAAACCATGTTATTTCTTGATAGCCCATATCTTCAATGCTGACGTGTTTGTGCCTGATCCGTGCTGAAGGGGTTCCACTTTGTGTTGAAGTTACCCTGAACTCATTCCATGAAACTTTCTGTGTGTGTGTGCATCATTTAGGTTGGCACTCCTTTTGACTTTGGTGCTTGTAATTATTCTGAGGTTGTGTGTGTGTGTGTCAGTGAAGGCAGTTATTAGTATGCATTTATGTGGGATTATGGTCTCTGCTTTGCTGTCAGTTCAACAGGAATGGCTGAAAAAAGTGTGTGCGTTCATTCATCCATACAGAGACGCTGAGATGTTTTGTTGACCACGCACTCAAAACGCTTGACAGGCTGTTATGGTGCTTTTTTTATTATGCAGCGTGTGTGTGTGTGTGTGTGTGTGTGTGTGTGTGTGTGTGTGTGTGTGTGTGTGTGTGCAGGATCCTGCATGTGTGACTGGAAGCCCGCCTGTGTGTCTGACGCCTTGCAGGCATGTATTTTTCTGTGTGCAGTGACAGTGCGATCAGTGTTAGGGAGAAAAGGTTTCCATTTAACAGGATTAAAGTAAGATGGTTTCAGAAAATGCCAACTGTAATTCACAGCAGTTACGGTAAAACACACAGTGATCACATTGGAGATGCAGTACAGAAAAATAGGCGATTACTTGTCATGTTACACATGAATCTGTAGTGTTATAGTCAGTATCTGCCTCTGTTTGGATCAACAAAGTATTACCTCATTTGAAAGTTGCGTTTTTCAATGCAGTGTATTTCTGCCTACAATATTTAAAGCTAAGATGTAAGGGGGAACTATCTTCATGGAATTTCTGCCGTTTTATGGAATTTCAAGACATATTTGAAACCTTGGGATTTGATAAAAAATAATAAATAAAATGTAAATATAAGTAGGAATATACAAGAATATAATGTACAGCAATTACATGTGTTCTATAAAAACAACCTAATTTAAACACATTTAACCATTTATAGCAGGCACTTGGACCACATGTGTTAAAGGTAATGAGACATAAGAGGTTTAATACTCGACTGACACTGATGCCTACAGCTTTTTGTTCAGGTAGGCTCAAACAACTCGTTTACAGTCAATAGATATATTTGGCTATATAATGTAATGTTGTTAATGGTAATGACCGGAGACATGGAGAGATAGAAAGAGGGCAATGAGCAAGAAAGTGAGAGAGAAAGAAAAGATGCAGAGCTGAGGGAAGAGGATTAGAGCGCTAAACATGTTGAGAGAAATGGAGACAGATAGGTGAGACTAAAGAAGATGGAAGGTGAGAGATCGAGGTAAGAGAAGAGTTGATGCATGAATGTGCCTCAGAGATGTTATCAAAGAATATTTAGGGTAAAAGCGCAAGCTGAGGTCTGGAAGACGAGGCAGTGGTGAAGGTATTTGTCCCAGTGAATGTGCATAATTATGTCCATTAACATGCAGGACTTAGAAACAAGGCTGCTTTCATGTTCTTGTCGTCTTAGTGATGTCCCGAAAAGAGTCCGCGCTACAGGGCCTCAGAAAGCTCTGACTTTGCTGAGTGTGTGTGAGAGAGAGAGGCTGAGAGGGCAAGCAGGAGATAAAGAATGAGTGAGTTTGTCCTCTTGAGGCAACATGCCCCGAGGCCAAAGGAATCAATGCCTGAAGCAATTTGAGAAGAAGATTTTATACTTCCCATAGTGCAGGCTCTGCGGGTGATGTGTTTTTGTTTGCCTATGCGTACCAGTGACTGGTTGTTTTGGTGTCTATCTGCATGCACACACCTGTGCCAGGCCTCTTCTTTACAAAAACCCAAGTTCTTCACTTTTACTTTGTGAACACTTTGTCATTAATACGTACCGACAGTGTGAAGAGGACAGAAATCGACAGAAAAGACAAACCGTCTGTTTGGACTCCAAGCCTTTATTCTGCATCGTTACCTCTGGTGCCTACATGAATACTAAAGCCTTCAGCAGTATGAAAGCAAACAAAAAGACAGGGTAAATGATTGATTAGATTCATTAATTGAATCATAAAGCAGTGCATACACATATTCCCACAAAGACTTCACAGAGGATTTACATTAACACAGTACAGCTAGCAAGTTTATTTCTTGTGGACCAGGGGTTGGATGTGGGGGCAGAGTTCTCCCAAGAGCCATAACTGGATGCTGTAATTACACATTTCATTGTGACTTTCATCACCTGCTCTGGATGCTCCCAAATCGATTTCTGTTTGCATTGTAACCCGATGAGTCAGACGGTATCCTGGCTGAGAGTCACTCGATGATTTAAAACTGACATAATCTAGATGAATTCCTGCGGTGAGTCATAGTCATCAGGTTTCGACTTGTATATGAGCAATGCAAGGAGTTGTAGAGCAGCAGATAAAGTGTGAAGCCCCATGTGAATGTGCATTGTTCCCATATTAACTCTATAATGCACACATACTTTCTTAACGTAGGTACTGATTTTTTACAACAATGGATATCCTCTGAGTGTAGACATGGTCTTTTAACAACAAATTTCTGTGGTACCTGACAGTTTGCGTTGTGCCAATTTAATTTACCATGTCTACCTTTCTGTTTGTTGCTGGTCCTGTCTCCTCTTTGTAGTTTTTATGTCTAGTCCTTTGAGACTTGCTCATGACAAATGGCCTCATAAACTTGCAGATGCATGACGTATTAAGAGACCTCACATTATAAAAGTGGTTTCATGATCACAAACATGACAAGTACATTAATTCAGGGAAACCAACCAAAGCAATCATGTTTAACATTGTATGTTGTCTAAAATGGACTGTTCTGGTCTTACTGTGAAAATGTTGTTTGACTGTGTGTGCTTTTTATTATCTTTCCATAATGCCAGCTGTCTCATGGCTAGCTTTAATGTGCTGTGGCTGCTCTGAGGTTCTAGCCCTCAGGTACCTCCCCTGACTATTTTTCTTTTGTGCTGTCCTCTCTAGATACAATGAATCAAGATATAAAGAGAGCAAAGAAAGTGACTGTAGAGTAAGAATTAGTACATTTTATAAACGATGAATGAGCCAAAACTCATTCATAATGAACAGGTGACAGGTAAGGAGTCTTGCATACTAAAAAAAAAAGAAGGCATGATGGCATCTTCTTCATGAATACTCTGAGGCCTTGTTAATATGTCCTACATAAAAACCAAGCACAGAATCGCTAAATGTACACAGTGCATTGCGTCATACAGACCAAATCAGGAAATAGTAACATGGAACACAGAGGTGTTTGCACTGGCATACTTGTGCATACTCTTGCCAGTTAACATGATATTTTACAGTTTTGAAACATTTTGGAAAGTGTTACTCCATCATGTATACCTGCTGCGCAGACGGTGAGGCGCTATATAATTAGCATGTTTATTGTCCTACTACATTCTTTCTTATTAATTTCTTCCCTTTCTCTCAATATGAGCAATTTGCAAAGAGTAAAAGATGACTTATTTTTTAGGGTAAATGTAAGGTCTTCTCTCTTAATGAAACATCACAATCAAAACAATAAAACAACCAAACACTGATTCAGCTGCAATCAATATACATCAGAGCAAGCTGTAGGCCTGTTGTATACCTGCAGCTGTTACAATAACTGCGTGTTTGCTTCCATTCATTCATGCATGCCGAAATATTCTTTTCTGCTCTCACAGTAAATGGACAGAATTTTAGGAAGTAGATTGAATTCCTGGTTAAGAAATGAATGTGGTGGGTGCGTGTTTTCCAGGTAAAAATTGAAATGAACATCGTTTTGTTTTCTCTGTTAGCAGATGTTGACTTTTACACATGACGCCTATTGACAAATTGAGCATAGCGTTAGTGCAGGCAGGCCACGAAGTCGAGCTCAGCTCATGAGACCAGCTACCTCAGCAGCTAATCTTTAAGCCAGCCCACGTCAGCTGATGTCTCAGCTGATTCTCTTCTATGCACCCATTGGCAAATTTCAAACAGGGCGCCTTATTTAAGCTGCTTTATCCTGCCTACCCTTGTTACTTCCTCTGCAAGGTATTTGCAAACCGCCTCCACCGCAGCTCCTCCTTTTCACGCTATGTCTGACTTGTTGTCAGTGATGCCTGGCTTTCCACGTATGCACATGGAAGGGCAGGGAGCTCCCAGAATGGAGCCATGCTGCCAAACAGAACTACTCCAGATGAAAATAGTTTTCTTTGACTACAGTGGTACTGACTGAACATCCTGCAACATAAGATTGAGTGACTTTGAAATGCTAGCAGGAGAAAAGAGAGTAAAATCACTCGCAAGTTAGCTGCACCCTGCTAGCCAGATGGCCTTTGCGCGCGTGTGTGTGTGCGCGCTCTAGGTCTTAGATTGATGCTGTTGAGTTATCGCGGACCAGACATGGTGATATACTGTGATAGCTGGACCAGCAACCTCCTCTCCTACCAGTTAATTACAACCTCATGCCCAGGACCCCCGTGCCTGTCACATCACATCATTCTCATCAATCGTTCACACGTAGGCATGCATGCATGCATACATTTCCCACATACTGTACATAGAAATTCTTGTAGGCTATGTGGACAGCCTTAGTCTTACACATCTACACCATCTTATTTGTGTACAGGGCATAAACACTGTTCATTTTCACTGTAAAGAGGCCATGTCTCTTGTGGATCATTAGCTGTCTATAGCAGTAATTACAGTAGAGGAATGTGAAAGTGATGAGTGAAAGGTCTGGCGAGGCATCGGTGTACAGTACATGACCACGTTATTGTTGTCAGACACAACTTGTGTGACTATGTGAGAATGGGTTGAATGAGAATTGTTAAAAGACAATTATTAAAAGCATCCCACAAGCTTGCTATTGGGAGGAGGACTATGTGTCTATTGGCAGCTTCTTTATATTCAAACAAATGGCATATTGAAAGAATTAATCTGCCAGAAGTCTAGTTAAAGTAGTAGTTGAAATGAATGTTGGCCTGCAGAGTGTTGTACTAAGTGACCAGTAGGAAATCTAAGATCAAGCTTAGTACCAAACAAAGATGCAAGGCTCCCTGTGCTGTGTAACATTAGTGTCCGTTCCTGTGTAAATAACTAAGCATTTGTTTGTTCATCATGCTGACCTTTTACAAGTTTAAGCAGCGTTAGTGTCATCAAACACTTTCTTGGCTATCATATGCTCCCGTTTCCTCTGATCTGACTTGTTGAATATTGTGCTTCATTTGAATTAAGTCTTATACATTTCCTTGTGTGTGCTTGTGTTTTTATGTAATAACGATCCTGCTCTTCAAGTGGTCTTTCCTGAATCATGAATATTGTCAGTATGAAGCTCATGTTGATCCATTATGCTGCTCACACAGTCAAACAGTGGCAGTTCCTACGTGGTGTAAGATTACGCAAGTGTGTGTGTGTGTTTGAAGCCACAGAGTATTGGTAATTGGTCTCATGGGGGCCTCAAACAGAGAGACAGTGTAAGGCAAAATAAGGCAAATATCTCCCCCCTTGCATGCTCGCACACACACTGTGTGTACACACACACACACACACCAATATATCCCTCCACTGGAGTGGAAGCTGCTGAGAGTGACTCTGTGACTCCCACTAAATCATTGGTTAGATTATCCTCCGGGGGGCGAGTGATTTAGACCGTCGACTGCTTCAGTCCCCAAAGCTCTGAGATGTCCTATCCACACATGACATCACACTACTGCCCTTGAGTGTGCGTCTGTGTCATATTGACATATGTGTATGGGTTTCACAGTGCCTGACAGGCTGCAGGAGACTACAATTTATTTAGCAGACAAGATACAGATGGTGGGGGGGATTTTGCTTGTTGTCTAATAGAAATATGATATGTTCACAGACATAAATGGATACACTCTTACGACTTTAAAAAAAAAAAACCTCCACTGATCTGAAGGAACAGATTTGTGTAGATGTCAATGGGAGGAGAAAAGTGTGGAATTGCCAAAACATAAAAGGTATTTCACTGGGAAGCTGAAAAAGTTATGAAAGTGTTATCACTCCATGAAAATTATATGTCAAAAAGACGTGGCAGACAAATGGCGCTTTTACCCTCAAATCAACCCATTTATTTTGACAACACGAAATGTTGTCCCAACACAACATAAAATTTAAAGGGAAACACTGGAATACAGTGTAATGGGAAACAGACTCAGCATCAGTTGCTGATTCATTACAAGTAGTTTAGTTTTAGTTTCTGCTGTACGCTGTCCAGACCTTTGTTGGAATCAATCATCAGTGACTCCCTCTGAGTGAGGCCAAACGTCGTCTCTTTACTGTGAGCCAGAAACACTGTTGACAAATTATGATTGCTGTTCCGGCCAAGTGTTGTCACCTTTGGTCTCTGTAATCTGTGTTAATCCTGTGCTGTTTGTTTAATAATCGGCCCTGTCAGTAATACAGTAGTGTGTGAGTATCCTTATTGGGGTTGACATCAGATAGAATCTTAGCGATTGTCCTTTTAATCTGCTCATATCCAGCTAAAAATAAATTCTCTGTGGAAAAACAGTTCTTTTATTATACAGCTTGAAACTCTATAAACTGTGTTAAAACCTATGATTTGTATTGCAGCCACTGTGCTGTAAAAGCACTTTTGATTTGTTGTCTGGGTCCTGACTGGTTTTCAGAATTTAGTTGCGTTTTTGTGGGCCAGCAGTGTGCTGATACATCATTTGTCCTTTTGACTTTAATTTGCTGGTGTACTTAGCAGACTGTGGTATTATTATTCATATGTTAATTTGTATTGTTATGCTAATATTACGGCTACTTTGTCACATGCGATTATGGTTCAGTCAAGGAAGCCTTAATGGAGCCAACAGTGCATGTCCTTCAGTTAATAGCTGATGATTTTGTTAAAATGTTCTTTTAGTTTTACATGACTTTGTAGCAGTTGAAAAAATGCATACAATGTAGTAGCCAAATTGAAAATTTAAAAAGCAAGTATGAGAGGCAAGCCTGTTCCAAAGTGCACGGTAAAGTATATGAGAAAGATAGGTTTAACTAGAGGGGTAAATACTGTGTGTGTGCGCGTGTGCATGCAAGACCAGTGCGTGTATCTACACTGATCTTGAGAATCCACTAGCAAATACTAAGCACTGTGTTGGGTTGTTGTTGTTGTTGTTGAATCACCATTATATTTTTATCCATTTGATGTAGCAATTGTCTCAATATACAGTATCAAAACTCTGGTTTATTAATGAGGATCAAGCAAATCTCTAACTGTATTTGATTAATCTGTTGCTCAATCATGAGTCAACATTAAAAGTTTTATTCTATTGTTCAATAATCTAACAAATGAAACTTTTATTCTAACATTTCATAATGTGTTTGCAGTAGAGCTTTTAATTTTTAGTTCAATAACATGTCATAACAGTCTTGCTGCAGCAAGCTTTGTTAGATGAGTATAAATATTATACAGCCCCTATCTGTGTGGGTACAATAATACAGGGCACACCCAGTGTCAGGCCACCCATCCCTGGTGAATTATGCATGGAGGTATTCTGTCATTATCTGTGCCGGTGCAAAACGGCGATAGCCCACCTATCATAATAACTATAATAGCTCAGTGATTTAGACACACACAGCAGATGTTCCTGAGTTGAAATAGTGCAACCAGCAGGTGCTGATCACAGTGGAAAACCCACATTTTGTGCATGTGTATACACGCACACGCACACACCAAAATATTTCTGTCCCTGGAAATTGTTTAGATGTTGATGAACAATAATGACAAATGATCCCTTTTTGAAAATAACCAAGAAGTGCTCTGTGGAGGGTACGCACTGAATGAGCAGTCCTCCTGCAGGATATACAGTATGTATTCAATCTTTTTTTTTGGCAGATATGAGTCAAGATTTCCATTATCTTTTTGGCAATGTTTTTAAAAATAATATAATTCTGGCGTGCTATATTAACATTAAACTTAACACTTTATATTTCTTTTGTTCTGTAAAAATGTTCAGTAAATATGTTCAGAAACAATAGCGCTTTATATTTTGTGTGTGTGTGTGTATACAGTACACAGTGATATAGCATATAGAGGTGTATAACTGCATCTTTGCCATTTATGCTGCCATACTTAACGTACATGCAGACACACAAATGCTTGTAGGCTACACATCTGTATGTGAGCATGTAGGACTTGCGAGGAGCTGCGTAGGAGAGGAGAAAGCTGCACAGTTGAAATATCTCTTTTGGACTTGTCAATACCATGGTGCATTGTTTTCTTTGTTTTTTGGCTTTTTTAGTAGGAATAGAGGTTTTTGTTGCAGCTGTCAGTAGTCAGGCATTATAAGTCATTTCAGTGAACACTTTGACTAGACATTTCTCTTCCAGCCTGACTGTTGAACTGTCATTCAGCTGTCATATACACAAAGGTTTGTCCTCAGCCTTCTTGTGAGCACAATGGACTGCTTTCTGAATAGCGTATCAGAGTATGGAGTCATAGGAGTGCCATTAAAATGCGTAAATCTTGGAAAGAATAAGACAATAAATGTGGAAATATAGAGAGAAAGAAATAAAAATAAATAAATTGGAAATACAGACAAATAATTAATTTTCCTTTTGCTTTTCCCCTATTGCGTTTGCCTTTCCCTTATTGTTTATACTATCCCTGCTTGCTTATGTTATTCCTTAAAGGACCAAGCTGTCAATCAACTGGCTTGGGCGGACCATCCTGCCCAGGCTGAGTACTCAATTCATGTACACATGAATCCTGCTTTGGCAGGAGCTTTTTAGCAGAAGTGGAGCAAGAGTTAAGGAGAAGTTCTTTTAACACTTGCTCAGTATGTGGAGGAACATTTCAAACCAGGCTATGTTTTGAGGGTGGTGAAAGATGTCACAGTCTTGGACAAATGATTACACTCACTAATACCGTCATTGCCACTGTAACTGCATGTAGGAAAAAAAGTCTCAGCAAATTTAAAAATACACCTCTCCATGCAGATGACCAGATAATGGCCGCAACTCCGGCTCACACATTAGGAAGCAAATCCTTTTCATCCTTTCCCAAATCTGGGAAATCCCAAATCCCAAATCTGTGTCGCATCTTCTTCTTCATTTTACAGCAGTTGGCATCCAGCCATTGAATTGCATCTACTTTCTGCAAAAGGCGAAAAGTAATAGGGGAAAAACCATGACAATAAGGGATAGAAACTATAATTATTAGTTTTTATATATCCACATTTATCTATTCTTTCATTTATTTCTCTTTATATTTCCACATTTATTTTCTTATTCTTTCCCAGATGTATCCTTTTTTATGGCACTCCTATGACACCATATCAGAGAGCGTGCGCACACACACACGCAAAGACACGTGTATATAGTGAAAGTACACATGCCATACATGCATCCGCATTTTGCATTTCAGCCTCAATGATTTGACATATTTTTGTGTTAGTCTGAGTCTTGTGCGTGGTGTAGTTTTGTGTTAATTCCATTCTTTTCTTTCACATTTCGCCCACTCCCAAAACAAAGGCAATTTCAAAACGCTCTACCTCTCTCAGACACACACACACACACACACACACACACACACTGTTCACCGCCACGTCCTGTACAGAGCATAAAAGCCCACTCCTCTGCCTTGATTGACAGATCACCGTTATGGTGTCATACTGACGATGATGAAGTACAACACCGTTGTTATGACAACCACCAGTGGGTGGATATATATCCATACAACAGACAGATCTACAAAAAAGATTCATTGGTCCCCAAACCAGCTCTGTGCTTAGCCTAAAGGTGAGTTGGCACAATGATGCCTGACATTACCTCACATTTATCTCCTTGGAAAGAATCAGCTATGTCATATGGAAGCTCATAAAAGTTCACCTCAGTGTATATAAGGCTCTGGTTCTGCACTGCCCAATAAGTCAGTTATTTGTCTTCGCACTGCCCTTCAGTCTAGGTTTAAAGATGTTCTCAGGTCAGTGGAAGTCTATGCAACAAGATTTTTGATTGGTTTCATGTGAACAGTTGGCTTGTGAACCCTACTGGAAACATTTCACAAGTAAGGATTCTGCTAAGTAAGTGCAAATTAGATGAGAAGTTGATTACAGCCAGTCAATGCTTCTCAGTGCTTTATGATCTGATCTGTATATATGATCTTTCATTAATACTACCTACTTATTGTTACTAGCATCTGTATGTTACATGAAAACAAAAATGTAATGTTGTGGAAGTTAATATAACAATCTCTTGCACTGCCCAGTTTGTCAGCACTGAAATGGTCTATCAATCAAGTTGTTTGCAGTGTGAACCTGCAATAAATGAGGGAAATGCGATGATAGCGTATTGAGTATCAGACTTAATGAGTTTTATTTCACTGCACATACTGTTTTTTTAAAATCGGTTTTCACAAAAAACTTTGAAACTGAAATGCTGATATGTTGAATAATTATGCAAGCCATGTGCAGTTCTCTATGATCTGCATCCAAATGCTTTGAATGTCCTTGAGGTGTCTCTCAACATTTTATTTTTACTGTCAGTCATAAAGCACGAGTATATCAGCAGAATTTCGAGCACTTATAGCAGATGCAAATAGTCAATATACCGATACTTGATTGATTTAATCATTTTAAGACTTATATTTGTAATCTGTAAGTCACCATCTATTGAATAAACATGGCATTGAACAAGTGCAACTGTTCCAGGAATCTACAAATAAAGGCATAGAGACACTCAGGTATAATGTTTGTATCTGCTTTGTGTAATGGAATGCAACACTGCGAAAGTGCACTAGATTATTGGTGCTGTTCTTCATTACTCATTTAAATTTATACAATGAAGCAAGCACATCAATCATTGAACTTAATTCCAAGCTAATTAGTAGATTTATAGCTTAATGAAAAAGGTCTATTAAATATACTGGACTGCTTTGTAATGACCATCTTCAACTTGTTTGGCTTGAATAGTTTTCGATCATTAAGGTTTACGTCAACCCTGATGAACTGCAGTCACTCTGACAACTGATATTTTACTTCAAAGTTTGTCTTTATGTTGTCAGTATTTGTGAGTGTGTGTGTATGTACATGTACGCAAAAGGCCATTCTCAAATGTGCTCTGTGCAGAATTTGCAGCTGAATGCCTCACCTGTTGAATGTGTGCTTGTGTGTATATTCTTGTGTTATGTGAGCGCAAACTGTGGATATGTGCTTGCGTGCTGGGCATAAATACACATCCACACATCCACACTGACAGCCTTATCAGGATGAGCTAGTGTTCTTAAGTACCACTATCTGCGAAAGGAGGCAGCTGGAGGATTTCAGCACAACCTTGTGTGGTAGTGTGTAACTCCTTCAGAGTAATGCTCTCCAAGCTGCAGACTAATGACTCATGAAGGATGTGGCTGCTGGGATTGCTGCCTGGATGGCTACATGCTACCTTAAACACATTACCCGCATGTTTACCTGCACTGTCACTTTCATACACTTTTTTTTTAAGCAAAATCTCTCCAGTACAAGATTAGTGCTACACTTAGAGGAACATTATTAAGTGCACACACAGACACATTATTACTCTCTACTGTATCAAGGCATTTAAATTGGTCCTTACTCTGTAATTTTCCATCACCACAAGGCTACCATGGTGCCAGAAAGTTTGCTTGTTTGTGTTTAAGTCTTATTTTTTAATACATTAGTTACACTTTGAGAAGTTGAGTCTTCACAGTCCCATGAGACATAAACACACAAATTGGGACCATGGGAGAAAACCATATTTTTCTTCCACTCTACATGTTTGCGAAAGCTAAGTAGAATGTGTGCTTGTGGATTTCATTGAGAACGGTAGAGGACGCTGTCTGTGGCAGTTCAAAGTGGGGTAGTGAAATTAAAATGTCTCTTTGCTACAGGCTCAGTGTTAAAAGAGAGGCACTGCCTCGCCGGCATTGCAGGCGAGAGTGTTCAATGTTGTGGAATAATGCTGTGCGTATTAAATCCCTCTCTCATGTCTATCAGCTCGCTGAGCGTCTCATGCAGAGTTTTCTTTTTCTCTCTTGCGTCTCTCATCTAAACATGGTGATTCAGTGTTTAATAAAATTACCCTGTGGTATTTCCTGTAGGCATATGAAAGCACAGTTCCTCCACTACCTGGTTATTATTCTCCTTTGGGGGTGTCTTTGTTGGTGTGTGTGTGTGTATAATGCCAGTGCAAGTCTGGCAAAAGACATCAGTGATACAGCAAATCCAGAGTCCACCTGACAAGATGAAGTATTCCTGCAGCATGACATAAAAATGCAGCATTTCTCAATTCCCCAGTTAAATGATACTGTCCCAGAATCAGCTGTTCATAAAGCAAGTATAAGGCAGTAAATTGCGCTTATGGTACCCTAAATCCCCTGAAGATACAGGTGGCTTTTCCTTTCGACATATTTTGGTTTCGTTCAAGAATCAGAAGCATAGTTCTGGATATACACTGGACTCAAAAAGCAGAAACAAACCAAAAACAGCTGAACAGTGCCATCCCCTATTTTAGAGGACCAATTACTGGCCCATAATAGAGAACTTGGCACTGGTCAGCCTTATGAGTATTTCTTGTAATCTTTCTGTCAAGATGTGCTAAGCATAATCATTCATATTCAGACAGTCAAACAAATCCACAAAAAGCCACACTTTTATAAAATGTACCACTGAGAAGCAACTGGGGATTAATTGCCAACTGGGGTTAGCTTATGCTTCAGGCTGTTGCAGCCCCAACAATGGCGGTGTTTCATTAGCCTAGTCAACTGCAAACTCTTTGCATTTTTTATTTCAATTGACTTTTACTCAACTATCAGTCAAACTCAGTTCCAGCTGAACAGTAATAGTTAAAGAAGTTTAAAGGTTGTCCATTTTAATGTAGTCCCTTCATCACAAACAGGAACATGCAGCATGGACAGATCAGGAAATTTGGCCATCAAGCTGCTTTATTACGCAAATACTATGATGACTTGCTTCCACGAAGCATTTACATTTTTATTGCACCATTTTGGTCAAAATCACTGAAATAAGGGAAACGTGCAGAGTGCTAATCAAGTGACACAGTTTAGAGAAAGTGGGTGGGCAGCTGAAAAGATATCATAATTGTCTATGTAAAATCGTTGGTCCGTATTCTAAAAAAAATGTAAAAGTACGATTTAGCCAGTTGCTTAATTCAAGTTGATTTACCCATTGAACCTTTTCTCACACATTGCTGTGAGTTGATGATTAGGTGAAAAAAGTTATGCATTCATGCTCATCTCCTCTTTAATGCTGCACTAGTCCTTCACAGTGATTAGCAGTTACATCAGTGCCGGTTGTAGCCTGCTATATTTGGGTGGGCAGGGAGAAATAATGGATGGGCAACTAGGCCGAAAGTTGCCCAATAAAAATAAAATTTTTGAAAATTTTGAGGTCTCATCAAACCCAATGTTTTCAAAAGTAGAAGGTAGTTTTTTTCAAACTCTTACTGAAAAGTGCCAAAGAAAACAATGGAATCAACTAATCAATCCTAGACTCAAACCTGTACCCAGTTCCACCTATGGTCTGTTGCCATAGTATCCGATGGGGGATTCCTCTTCGGTGCAGCTTCTTCACCTGGGTGCGCCAACTATGGACTTAAGCACGTCACGGCGGAAGAAAGAGGACGCTTCAGTGAGGACACCATCAGGTTCATTCAACGGAACATCTATGTTGATGATGGTTTGTCAGGTGTAGTGTCTGCAAGCCATGCAATCCAGCTGGTGAAGGAAGCAGGAGCGCTCTGCAGCACAGGCAAGCTCCGGCTGCACAAGTTCATCGCCAACAACAAGGAAGTCCTAGCCACGATCCCCAAAGAAGAATGTGCTACGGCTCCCATAGATCTGGACATGGCGTTGGGTGAGCAGTACATGGAAAGAGCACTCTGCGTCCAATGGTGCGTGGCTTCAGATGAGTTCCAATTTAGAGTAGTCATCAAGGAAAGTCCACTTACCAGAAGAGGAGTCTTGTCCACAGTCGCTTCAGTATACGATCCACTCGGATTTGGGGCACCCTTCATCCTGGTGTGAAAGCAGATCCTGCAGCAGATGTGTCGTGACAGGCTCAGTTGGGATGACCCCTTACTGAATGACGTCCTCGGTGGGAATTCTGGCTCAGAGACCTGCAAAACCTGACTGGTGTGAAGATTCAGAGATGTTATGTTCAACCAAGCTTCGAGGTCCAGCACTATGAGCTTCACCATTTCGCAGATGCCAGTGTGTCAGGCTATGGAGTGTGTTCGTACCTTAGAGCAGTCAGTACCTCAGGAGAAATTCATTGCTCCTTAGTAATGGGAAAGGCAAGAGTCGCCCCCACTAAAATCTCAATCATACCAAGACTCAAGCTGTCAGAGGCAGTGGTAGCTGTGAGCATCAGTGAAATGCTCAAGAAGGAGCTGGAAGTGGAATGCACACAAGAATTCTTTTGGACTGACTCGAACGTTGTTCTCGGATACCTAAACAATGACGCTAGACGATTCCATGTGTTCGTAGCAAACCGCGTAGAACGCATCAAACAAAGCACCGACGCTGCGCAATGGAGACATGTGGCCTCTGAACAGAACCCAGCAGACCACGCCTCAAAAGGTCTCACAGCGGAACAACTCGTAGCTTCAAACTGGCACTTTCCCAGGACCAGACCTTCTTTGGCAGAAGGAGCTACCAGGCAAAGTAGTCAAGGTGGGAGAGATCGTAAGCAGTGACCCAGAGCTCAAAAAGGCCCAGGTTCATGACACCCAGGCGAAGGAAGTAGGGTCACTGCTAGATCGCCTCCACAAGTTCTCTGACTTCGCGCTATCGCCAGACTCAAGCACCACGTAAAAGAGATAAAAGGCTGCCAGCCAAGGTCCTGGGAAAGTGCCAGTTTGGAGAAACGTAGAGAAGCAGAGCTGACCATAATCAAGATGGTTCAAGATGGTTCAAGAAGCAGCCTTCGCTCAAGAAATACAGCACCTCCAGCAGCAAAGAGATATACAAGCAGGGACGGCTGATATCAATGGGCTACGAGGGCTCAGCCCTCCCTATCCTTTACAATAAATATTATATTCTTATAGATACTGATATCAGCGTAGTTCCAGAAGATGCATTGTTCTAACGTTATAACTTGCTTGCTACCATGGAAACTGGAGCAACAACCCGGCGTTGAGTGGCTGACAATCCGGGGTAGAAGTATTGCCAACTTGATGAGAGGCAGGAGTGCTGGCTCACTGGGCGTGACGGCCCTGCCTGCCCTATTTACATCAAATATAGGAGCCATTGCAGGTTAGAAACTGCTTCACCGGCCTGACCGTGAACGTTAAAGCAAATATTTCAGCAAAAGTACACAAAAACAATGAAAGCTTATCGAAAGTTCAATCAGGAAGACTGACTCATCTCACCTTATTTGGACTTTCAATCATTATTATTGTGACAAAACATCCTCCATAAATGTTTAATATGGACACAAATATCCTCAATAGTTCACATGCTTAGTGTAGTAAATAACATTTTTAATGTGATCTCTTAATTTCGTATTTGGTCTTTTAATATTAATCATGGCCACGTACTGTATATCCTCCGTAGGATACGTGCTCTGTCAAAGTATAGGAGCTGTGGCAGGTTACAGAATCACAGCTCAAACACTTGTGTGTGACACTGGTTGCTACAGTGATTAAAGCAACCTGAAGGAGTGTGAAGGCTGAAGGCTGTAAGCAGACACCAGCTGTAATACTGGTTATAATATCTGTGCAAACTCTTTTTCTTCCTCACATAGTTGCGAGGCAGCTGGAACGCTTGGGGCCACATTGCTCTGGCATGCTGAACTATCGGCCGTTCTCTGCAGCAGAATAACCTGTTCGAAATGGCTTCATGGAGCAATATCTGCGTGAGACATTCATTGTCAATTCTGTTGCGCATGATGCCTACCCACAGCCCCTCCTCCTCCACCTCCTCCTCCTCCTCTACCACCTTTTATTCATGTTTGCTGAGTTTTGACGTTGGATTTGTTTAACTTACTTCCACCAGACTTGAAGCAAGTAGTTTTTTGCCAACCACCATAAAACCCGAAGAAGAAGAAGATGAAGATGATGATGATTCAAGAGATCTAATCAGAGTTCTAGTGGAAACACCTGTGACTGCTTTCTGAGTGAGGAGCTGGGGGCTCATCCCTGACCAGGTAAAATCATGTCTGATGCTGATCAATCAATCACATATCTTATTTACTGCTCTTCTTGTTGGGTTTTATTTATGTTTAATTGCAATGTTAACCTCTAACTTCTTATCCAAATGACCATTTTAAAGCTTTAATTTTGGAGTGAATGAGAGGACCTCCATGTAAACCATGCAGTTAGTGATTTTTAAAAAATGTCTTTTTTTGAAATTACTAATTGCCTAATTCCACATTTTGTCCCGACAGGTAAACCAGGAGGATGAAGCACGTTAGGTCTAATTTAATCTTCGCCAGTGGACTGATGCTTGGATTTCTCTCCCTTCACTTTCTCTTGGACTGGAACTATTCCCCGGACCAAGTCCTATTTAAACACGGTTCACAGCATGTAGACACAGGTAGGCATTGATTTGAATAAATATTTGATTTTTGTTGTTTGCATGTTTATGGCAGTAAGATGTAGGCTGTCGTGTATTTCTTCTTTAGAAGAAGGTGTCGACACTGTGCGTTAAATCAGTTTCCAATTAAAAGTGGGGGGGAGAGAATTGAAACAATAACTAGGCAATACATCAGTGCTTTAAAATATGTTCAAATGCATGCAGTTCGCCTCACATGTTGCCATAAAACCTACACGTTTATTAATATCTTCGAGTTAAGGTGAAAGGACACTTCATGTGGAGGTTTTTCTTTCTTGCGCCGCTTGAACATATAGTGGCAAACAACTATTAACTAATATAGTGAATCTGTCAGATGTGTAGCTAAAAGCATTCCTTTATTCCGAGCTGACTCACCACCAGAGACTCCAGTTTTTTTCCTCCCCTCAGAAGTCAACATAGACAAACAGAGAGGCCGGCACATGCAGGCAGGTTGAGAAGCAAGAGTGAAAATAAATCCACTTTTGAGTCCCTAAAACAAACAAAAAAAAACTCTGAGCTCTCCTCTCGCGGGTAAACTGCTCTGGGTCAGAACTCAGTACGCCTCCAGGTGTACATTATATTCCCCCAGAAGCTCCGGCTCTCTTCCCCAGAGCTCAGCAGCTGTCTGCCGGCGAGCAGCGGCTCTGTCCCTCCAGTTTTATTTTGTTTCTGTAAAGTTCGAAGTGTTTTATGATGTGCGAGCAGCAAGGACAAGAGGCAGCGGGCAGAGCCAGAATATTTTCACATCTAACTTGGTGACTTGAAGGTTTATTTCAGTTATTTTGTCACTTGATTACTCACAAGGTTAAAAGGCACAGTATACTGAAGTACATTACATTTATTTGGACTCGAGATAATGTAATCTCTTGAGTTCAGTTTAGGTTGTGTTTTAATGGTATGTAATTAAATACCACATAAGCGGGTTGTTTTGAATGGACTGGAATGGTGGGAAACACGTGGATAATCCCACTTTAAAAGCACTCTGTATATTTAAAAGAGTGTAAAATTGTTTAGTTTATGGGTTTTTTTTTTCTTTGGATTAACCATCTGGTTAACTGAATGTGAATATTAAAAGAACCAGAAATGACTTTAACCTGGATTATTAAATTATTTTTAATTATTTGTCAAACCAAAACATCAATGAATGCAAATAGCAAACAAATAACTCATTCTTTATCCATAACGCTTGTCCCAAAGGGTCGCTGGAGCCAATCCCAGCTAACATTGGGTGGGAGGCAGGGGAAAACCCTGGACTGGTCGCCAGTCAATCACAGGGCAGACAAACACACATTCAAGGGAGACAAACACATTCACACCCACACACGATGGGGATACAGGACACGTGGGCAGGAGGAGCTGGGATCGAACCACCAACCCTGAGGTTAATGGCAACCACACTACCCTCTCAGCCACAGCCACCCACCCACCCACAAACAAATAATGAATTTCTAAAACATCTTGCATACATTTTTCCTTGTACGTCTCCTTGGCATCTTTAGTAGGGGGGAATAAAAAAAAAGTGAGACAAAGAAATGTGGATACAGTGAGTTATCTGGCATGTACGGGGTGCCAGTGCTGATTAAAAACTACGCAAACAAAAGTAGTACTTTGTATCGGCTCCAGCATGTCGCATTTTAAGCGGAAGGTTGTGTGTGCTGCTGACTAATAAATTATCAACCTTATACTTAACTGACAGACAAACTAGAAAAACAAGACTGTTCCTACTTTGTAATCATACAAGAATGTAGGCATCTTTATGGGCTCTTTGTAACAGTAACCCTTAGCATGTCTGTGTTTTTCTAAGAGACTTAAATATGAACCTATCCTTTAACCACACTAAGATGAATTTCAACTTCATACCTAAAATACAATCTCAAGAGTTATGCCAACCACAGAACCTCTGCATGTAAACAATATGGCATCTACAGTATAATTGCATGGCATACTGTCACAGGACTCTACATACTCCCTTATCTTTATGAGATTGCCTGCTGGTGGACGTTATCAAAATAACGTCCTGATTTATCCCAAGGAGCAAATGTGGTAGATAATGATTCATAGAGAGTTGAGGCCTACAAGTCATATAATGAACAAATACATATTTCGCACACTGCAGGGCTCAAATATTGACTTTATTACACCAAGGTAAAGTTTCAAGCACAGCTGCTCTTCAGACAGGCCTACGAATAATGTCCTGTACTGTCGAGATGCATTTTCATCTGCAGTACTGTAGACATGTGTTACCTCATGCTCAGTCTCCTATTCTGTGGATTATGACACTGTAAATTCATTTCATGGCATTGAATAACATCAGACTGATTTTATATTTTTTCCCCTGCCACAATTACTTGTAAAGAATATGGTGAAAAAATGTCTACTTCTATAAAATACATGAGCTTGAATAAAAAATAAAATGTAGTTTTTCTGTAAAGGTAACGAACTTGAATGCAGGGACACTGAACGGTTTGTACTTTCACCTAAATGGTGCTTTCTTGTAGCGACATAGCTGCTAAAGGGTTCAGGGTATTTAGCTCTAACCCGCCGCCTGGTTCCTGGTTCCCACACGTCCCAGATGATGTCCAGAAAACCCCCTGGCAGACAGGTGACCACCATCTGCAAGACTTCATCTCTCTCCTCTTGTGTCAATTGTTGCAACTCCTGTCTGGAAATTGAGGTAGAACATCTGTTTAGAATGGCTAGATTTGCAAGTCACGTGGGTGTGTACTTTCTATTTATATATTGTTGTTAGATCTTTGGTGAATCAATATGACTGCACAAGCACACATTGATGAATACATAGGATATGCTGCAGGATCATCCCAAAAGCATGTGTTTTACTTTGTTCATTATCTCCAGACTTAGTCACCCCACTCCTATCTGTTTTTAATGGTTTAGTAATAATATTGTCTAAACCTACTGCCAGACCAATTCCATTAATATTAGTTGACAAAAAGTATCTTGGTAACAACTTAAAAAATCAGGGAAATGAAAGTGCGTCACAAACAAAGGATTTATTAGCTTAAAATGAACAAACCATTGCCTCACGGTAATTATTGGGGATATTATCAGAATGTTTCATCACCGTAGTTGAACCAGCTTATCGCTTAACTCAGATATACCTATGACTTAACGGTCAACATTTGTTTTATGGAAAATAACACATTTTTGTCTTTTTTCATAAATAACAATGACATCAAGTAATCAAACTGGCATTTATGTCTAAAATGTCCATGTAACACATTTCTGATACTTGGGTTTTTTAATACCTCCAGGTGCGAACAAGAGCTCAGCAGCTAATTCCCTTAACAGAACACGGATCTTGTGCTGGATCATGACAGGGCCCAAGTACATGGAATCCCGAACCAAGCACATCAGGGAAACATGGGCCAAGCGTTGCAACAAAGTGCTGTACATGAGCTCTGTCAAGACCGACTTCCCCACTGTGGAGCTGAACGTCACAGAGGGAAGGGACAATCTGTACTGGAAGACCATCAGAGCCTTTCAGTACATCCACCAGCACCACCTAGATGAAGCGGACTGGTTCCTGAAAGCAGATGACGACACGTTTGTTGTTATAGAGAATCTACGCTACACCTTGTCCAAATATGATCCAGAGAAGCCATTGTACCTGGGCAGAAGGTTTACCCCCTTCATCAGGCAAGGCTACATGAGTGGAGGAGCAGGTTATGTCCTCAGTAAGGAAGCACTGAGAAGATTTGTCAAAGGGTTCAGTAATGGGAACTGTAGCCACTTCTCTAGCATAGAGGACATGGCTCTGGGGAAATGTATGGAGACGATGAAGGTGGAGCCAGCAGACACCAGAGATGTGAAGGGGAGACAAACGTTTCATCCTTATCCTCCAGACCATTACCTGGTCAGAAAGCCCCCAAGATCACGGCCATGGTATTTGCTTTACGACCACTATACTCCAATAGAGGTATGTAACACAGAACAGTAATTCCTCTTGAGAATCTGAATTTGGACGGGTTTTAAAACTCATGAAATGAGTACAGTGTGTCAAGATGTCAGTAAGAAGTCCATTAACCCTGAATTGGAATTAATTCATATTGGAAAATTCCACACCTCATAATTTACATTCAGTGTCTATGGAGGAAGTAATGTGCCTTTTTGTGTAGTGAGGTGGAAAGTAAATATGTGGCGGTGAGAGAGGTAGATGTAGTGTGTCCGTCCAGAGTTTGTCACAACTCTGCAGTAAATGTTTTTCCATATATTTTCCATATCTACATAAGACTCCATGTGCAGATATTGTGGGAAGATTTTAACGTTGACATTGAATGTTTAAAAAAACATTTCAGATAAATGTAATCCAGGTTTTTGGAGAATCATCCAATTTCTAACTAACATCAGCATGTTGACACGTGAGTGCTGAAAAGCAGGTTTAATGAACACCATCTTTGCATGCTGACATTTGAAATTTGTCTGCCCACAAGGACAAGACATGATGTGGGGAAACGTACAGCTACTGCTCCAAAACGGGAACTTAAACATTTAGCACTCATGCTTTAGTGTCAGTTTTAGTGTCAACCACATACAGCCAGCTAGTATTTGGACAGTGACACAATTGTTACTTGGAATATACTGTGGTGGAAAATTAACTTTTTATAATGTTTTACTATGTTACTTGCTTTGTACTCAAGGTTACCTTGACTGAACATAAAGCATGCCAGACACAAATGTCTCTGCATGTGACAGTTTCATCCTGACTTAATGACTTTTATTACTTTATGGCTTAAGTACTGTATTGTTTTACTACTCAGTTCCCAAGGCCTGCACCTGGAAGCTAAATATACCATGTAGAATGAGCAGTACCTTTTAACTACAAAAAGAGCTAACTGATTTTATTTCTGCGTTTATCTTGTACTGATTGGATTTGTTTTGTATGGTATCAAATTCACTTTTGGATAATGCAAAGTGGGGATCAATTTTGTCATTTGCTGCTCTGGGTTGTTTTTTTACAACCCTGCCCCTTCATACACACAAACGTATCTGAAGAGGAAACCCCAGTTACTGTTTGGGAGCCAGCTTTAACAGTGCTGTGTAGTGGGGCCAGATACCTCAGAGAGCCTGAGTACGTTGAACTTGTTTCACGAGACCGGCTCACCAACAGGTACCACTACAGGAATACTTATAGAAAAGGTTTGAGTTGCAACAAATTATGTTGTTGTGTAAATAAACTCATGTTTATTTAATGCTTTAAAGATCCGTAACAAACAGGGCTGGCCAGATCATGAAAATATCAATTTGACCAAACAGTTCTGGGGAATCCCTGAGAGGAACTTCCCACCGGGTAGCTCCCCTTTTTGTTCCTGTCTGCAATCGCACCGCCAATAGGAATGCTGAAGTGACATCAGCTGGTGTCAGTCACAACCTAACACACACAATATTTAAATATTTCTCTTTGACAAGTCCAAATCGCATGTATTGCTCAAAATCTGGACTTCACGGTAGGTTCATTTGTCCGTGCTTTGGTCCATTTATTAATTATTTTAAATACATTTTTTTGCCGGTGTTGGATTGGCTCGTGTTTGACCAGTCACTGTTCACTCACGTCTGGACAAACACACTGGACACTTGCATCATTCAAGTGTCCTCCTCTTCTGCTGGGAGAGTACCTACTATGAAGTAGGAGGTTAAAAAGGCACCTCAAAACAGCGTTCTAAGAACTACAGTCATTCCCAGTTCTTGAAGGCTAGCCCCAAAAATCTATTTTTACAAAAAAGGGACCCCTGCTACACATTATTCATACTTTCAAGATGATCCTTAGTGAACTGTTTATGCACCGTCAAACCAATAATGGCTTTCTTAGAATGCAACATGCTTGTTTTCAGTAAGATATTTGAAATGCCACAAAACTTAGGATGCCTGCTTCATGTTTAGCTATTGGTCATTCTCCAGGCATGACATAAAGTTAATATGTGGACATCTTATTTCTTAAACCCTAATATTGAGAGAGGCTTACTATACCACACAAAGACAACTGAACAGAATTGGATTATTTACTGGTGTAGCCTTATATGTCACCATTTCAGCCCTTTAAACGGCCACATAATATTCCATTAGCTGGACTTCAGGGGGTCAGCAATAAAGGAAAAGAGCTTACACCTGGACACCAAACGTTAGGTCTGTCCGTTGATCTACAGTTCATCCCACGCCCCTGGTGCTAACCTCTAATGTGTTTTGGTTTCCTTCTCTCTGTCCCTCCAGGGTCCAGGCTGCTGCTCAGATTTAGTTGTGTCCTTTCACTACATTTACGATGTCCAGCTGTATGTTTTGGAGTACCTGACGTACCACCTGCGGCCATATGGATACAAATACAGATTTAATCCCGAGGAAAATCCCGAACATAACACCATATCTATGTCCGTGTGAAATATTGGTGTCTACACGACAGACTCTGCACTAATTGGAGGAGGGGTTGAGGGTATTGTCAGATTTCAGAGCCAAGCTTATTTTATTTATTATAATATACTTAATTCTCTCTAAACATCATTTTTTAACTTAAGGCTTTTCAGGATTAAAGCTGCGTTGATTTCGTTCACCTGCTCATGTAGTCCTGCCCAGGTCTGATGTGTCTGTGTTCATGATGTTTGGGGGTGTGAGTGGGTCTCTACTAAGCTATCACTGTGTGTAATAAGAAATGGAAGGTTCAGATTTTAAGACGGTGCATGCCTTCACTCTGTTTTCCTTACTTTTGTAGCATTGTCATAAAACAAAAACTTGTACTGTGAACTGTTGTACTGAAGTTGCTGAAGAAAAGCTTCACGTGTAGTTTGACAGCAACAACGGTAAACTGCGTAAACTTTGACAGATGGGGTTTATGGGTATATGCGGAGAATATCTTCAGCCATGTACAGAACAGGCCAACTGGTCTAAATGCTGACATTACAAAAAACTAAATCAATGCAAAAAGTTGCATTGACATAATTGTAATTAGAATTGACATGTCATACCTCTGTGTTGCACTTCTGAAAAGGGTTATTGAAATCACATCTTCAGAAAGCAATCTTTTAAGAAATTATATTTAATTTATTGGAAAAAAAGAATTTTGTTTACCATGTTTTAAGGTTACTATTCCTTCTGGCACTTTTACTGTGTTAAACAATAAAACAATGTATATTACAGTCAAGTGTCTCTTTCCATACAACATTCATCATAATGAAGGTTAATAGATTTTGTTAAGATGAACTAAAACAAATAGCTTAAGAAATGAACAGTGAAGTAGCTACAACATAATGTGTAAATACAACAGGTTAAGAATACAGTGTTTAGTTATCAACATGCCCCTTAAAGAAACACTTAGTGACCCACAAAAACAATATATGACATGACAAATCTCTAGATTACCCTAAAATGAAATGGAAAATGTTTTATGCACCGTTGGGTCCATAATTGTTACATCTGTAACAACAGTATATACAGTTGACTATATTCACATTGCTGGTGTAAATGCCTCATTTCTGATGTTTTGCTCTGTGTTCTTCTCATATATTAGTATTGTCATAACATATTTCCTACTTTCATATATAACTGACCAGATTTAGACATTAGTTGACATAGTAACAGAAACATGTATAGTCTGTATAGTAAATTAAGCTACAGCCAGGAGCTGGTTAGCTTAGCATACAGACTAGAAGCAGGGTAAACCTGGCTCTGTCAGGTAACAAAATCAGCCTACCTTCGCCTTTAAACTTCTCTCATTAACACATTCCGTCTTGTTTGTTAAAAATGTACTGTGTTAGAGGTTTATGTGCTGGACTATTTTCTATTGGAAATTCCAGGATGTTCCTGCACCTGGCCAATTTATTCTAGTGATTTGTGTGTTAGCTGTAATTGACATTCATCAGCTCAGGGAACAGTGAGGTCTGTGTGACAGTCTATGGTATCTATACCATATGCTGGTCCTCTCTGGTAGACATGGGATGCTAAAATAATCCTCTGACATCCTGAAATCTAATGTGTTTAGCTAGCTACAGGCATTTTCTTAGTGGCATTTTGAAATATATGTATTATTAGTATTGATACCATCCAACGGATGCTTCAATCAATGTGTTCTGTTGAAGCTACTTAAAGGGTCAGTTCACCCAAATTACAAAAATACTTTTTCCTCATCTCTAATGGTATCTAGCTCTGCAGGTCCTCATCACAAACCAAATAAGCCTATGTAGTCCAAGATTTTAGGATTAGGCCTTTCAGAAAAAACAACCCAATCAGCTCATCAGCTCCATTCATTCAATAATAATTCAGTAATTTAATCTTGCATCATTTATCTGAGAGTCCCAATCATTTTAGCATCCTAAACCAAGTCCCTAGGAAGTGTGCCAGGCCTTGAAGCCAATGTGACATAGTGGCCAAACCGTGTAATTACAACTTCGTCACGTGATGCACACTGACCTAAGAGATGTTTCCGAATAGACTTGCATTGTGAAAGAGACGTCTGTAAATCAGCAGATCACTTTTTTTGAGGTACAACTAGCCAGCCAACATTTAAATGCCCGTTATTTAAATCATTATGTGTTAAAAGTTGTTAAATGCATAAATCCATGAATCCAGAGTTATAGAGTAACTGCCATTCATGTGAATGAGCCTGAGGCTGAGGGGAGGTGGAGCTAAAGGAAACACTGGTGCACGTGCTCTATGGGCCCCACAATATGAAAGCTATGTGGAAAATCCGGGTAAATTTATAACCAGGAAGTTTTAACTTTTTTGGCTTCATGTGCCACTGAGCAGTTTTTAACGGGGCCCCCGCATCCAACACGGTATCCACTTCTCTTTATGCATCCATGTCCTAAACTCTATCTGCATGGTACTAATGTCACCTGGGCTCCATCTGTCATGTCAGAACCTGTGAGGTAAACACTTCACAGAGAAGTCACCTGATAATATCAATCCTAAGTTAATTGACATCTCAGCTTTCTCCATGCTTTTTGTGACCTCATGGAGACCCACCTGGAAAGATGTAACCTGAAATCAGTAAGTCAATAAACGTGAGGTAAAGTTGATCCTGTTTCATAGAACATGATGTTCTGGGCAAATGACTGAAGCACGTGAGGTGTCCTGGGGCCTGTATCACAAAGTGAGATTAGTGGCCAGCTGTCTTTGGTTGTAACTCAGATTTTCTGCTCCAGAGCAGGTTAAATTGACCAATCGGATCACTGGAAGATATTTAAAAAGGAATATTTAATCATTTCTTGTAATATCTTTCTACAGCTATTGTAATCTATTCAAATTCTGTGATTATATTGTATGTGTATTCACCTTGTGGTTCATCTCATGACATATTATAATGAGTACTCTCAGAGCCAGATTGGAAAACTCAAGTTAAATGGTAAATGGACTCTTTTCGTTAAGTGAGTTAGTTAATAACCAGGGTCACCCAGGTTACCCAGGGTCACCATTGTTAGGCTCAGTGAAGACACATAAGCCAAACTCGCTCCGTGATACATGTTCTGTTTTGTCCAGTGCAGTGTTAAGTTAGAATGAGTAACGGTTAGCCTGGAGAACAACTTTACAACAATAGAAAGAATGTGAAAGCCAAAATAAAATGATTTGCATTAGTGTGCAAAGCTGAACCAGTCTTTTGCGTGCTCCTGTCAGCTTGTATTGGGTTCAGACAACCAGTACATGTGCAGCAGTTCAGAATTGAGCAGGACCACCTGCAGTGTGAACGTAGCCTGAGAGACGGTGAGGAGGTCCAAGTCTACTCTCCATCATCTCCTTCTCCTGCAGCAGTCTGCTGGCCTGATCTCCAATCAAACAGTAAAGCCTGCGTCACCAGTCCGCTCTGTTCCTCAGTGACGCTGATGGAGCATGTTAGCTTTGCACACACCCTTTCCCCCAAATACAGTCTGTTACGTGTAGACGCAGGAATTTCTGCAGCTGGTTTCAGTCTCAAAGTTGTTTGCATTGCCGTGACAGCCTCCATACCAGAACTGGGCACAGGCATTGGCCTCTGGGTCATAGTACCACTTGACTACGTACTGTCGACAGGGGCCTGGGTCCAGAGGCTGACCGCACCCCTCATCTGAAAGGACAAGAATGGTGCAGTGAGTGAACTGTTTGGCTTGGATGGGTTGCTGTGGTTATTTCAACTGCACTTCACTCTCTCAACATGTGGCAGGAATTTGTTTAACCTGCTACGTGCTGACAGAGAGAGGACCTTGAGTAGGTCAGGTATTGTTTTGTCTGCATGTCAGTATGTCAAATACCTCACACTCGGCTCCTTTTAATCTGTTCAGAAAGAAGTATTTAGGTTTTTTACTTAAGTAAAAGTAATAATATTTTAAAAAATACTCTGTCACAAGTAAAAGTGCTGCATCTAAAAATGGTACTGCAGTAAAAGTGCAGGCGTATTATCAGTTATATACAATCAAAGTAACATAAGTAAAAGTATTTTTTTGCGCTTTTTTAGAGGCAGACAGTGTGTGAACAAAGTGCAGAAATAAAGACGTGCTGTTTTTGACTGCAGCTGCGTGATTGGAGGATCACGTTGCTGCCAGTGCTGTAGTTCTCTCTCTCTGTCGGGGGACTCTGAGTCAAATGGATCTGGCCTAATTATACTTGGGTTCCTCTCGGATCGAGCCTCTCTTTTGGGGGGAAATCACTGTGAACACCCCACAACAGCTGCAGTGTTGGAGATGCTCTGACCCAGTCGTCTAGCCAGTTTGGTTCCTTGTCAAAGTCGCTCACATCCTCACGCTGCCCATTTTTCCTGCTTCAACACATCAACTTGGACAACAAAATGTTTACTTGCTGCCTCATATATCCCCCCACTGACAGGTGCCATGGTAACCAGAGAATCAATGTTCTTCACTTCACCTGTCGGTGGTCAGAAGGTTATGGCTGATCGGTGTATACACAGTATGTTAAGTATTAAAAGCACAAGGACTCATTATGCAGAATGGCTCCTTTCAATGATATATTATGTGATCATGATTGACCATTTTATTTTTGGGCATTTTATTCTATAACAATATTCTATAACATTTTATAAACTGATGTTTTATATGTAAAATCTTAACCTGAAAAATAACCAACTATAGCTGTCAGATACTTACCTATAGTGGAATGGTATGTTTGGTTTCTATATTATTCTTCAGTACTGTTCATTGTCCTGACTAACAAGGAATGTTTGAGAAAGGAAGGTGGCAATATTTCTTAACCAAAACAAACATAGATAATCCTCGTGATGTGTTGCACAACTAGAGATTTCCCATCATCTTTTTGCCACGTGGCTGTAGTACGGGAAGGCAATACACTTTACAGGAAGATCAGAATGATAAAATACTGATAAGGAGGCGCTCTGGAACTGTCGGTTGTATTCATCTGTTTACGTTCTGCTTGTTTACCTGGAACCGAAAAATTGGCCAGTGATGGAGGAGGAGGGCTGACTGGAGCCTGTGTGCTCTCTGCTTCATACAGCCAGTCAGATGGAGTCTGAGGACCCACCACAGAGGTCACCCCGGGGCCCTGCTGCCCCCTGCCACCAGGAGAGGGAAACGTGATATCTGGCAGCTCATTCCAGGACTCCTCAAACAGTTCGGTATCAACCAGATTCTCGTCGGCCCGACCTGACTCATGGGACTGAGGAGTCGGGGCTGTTGCTGTCTCCACTGGGAGCTGAATCTGGGAAGTAGAGGAAAAGCTCAGATCAGACACACTTAGTATGGTTAAGCTGTTGCATAACCGTTTCCTGTGAACTATGAAAATCTACATGCAGAGGCTAGTTTGATAGAAATAAGCAGCGAGATATCATGTCAGCTTCTGGCAGCAATACCCAATATTTATGGTCCCATGATGCACTGAGCTCCTCTCTCTCTCACACTCTGACTCAATCTCTCAAAGACTCTACCTCTCTCCCACTATCCCTGTTTCTGTTTCTCTGTATGTCTGCCTCTGTCTGTATCTCTCGTTCTCTGTCTGTCTGTTCTCTCCCTCTCTCCGTGTCCGTTTGTGTTTCTCTCTCTCTCTCTCTGTGTCTGCCTATTTGTGTTTCTCTCAGTGTATGTCTGTCTGTCTGTGTTTCTCTCTCTCTGTGTCTGTCTGTCTGTGTCTATCGATGGGTGTCTATCTGTCTTTGTCTGTCTCTCTGTGTCTGTCTGTCTGTGTTTCTCTCTCTCTGTGTCTATCTGTCTGTGTCTGTCTCTCTGTGTCAGTCTGTCTGTGTGTGTGTCTGTCTGTCTGTGTCTCTCTCTCTGTATGTGGAGACTGGATCTCCGAGACGTGGTGCTGCGCAGTCTGGATGAACACGGGTCACGTCGAGTGGATGCGGACCGCTTGCTGCTACTACTGTTGTTATTAGTGTAGCTGTTGTTATTAGTGTAGCTGCTGTTGTCAATAACATTGTAGCTGCCAATGCTTTGCATATTCTGTATGTGGAATTGTACTGTGTGTGTTCTCTTTCATCCTGCTCTCACCTTACCCCGCCCCCTGTCTATATCTTCTCTTTTTTCCCAACTGGTCGAGGCAGATGAAAACTCAAACCATAGATGCCCATTTCTTATGAGACTCAAACATACTTGCACACACAGCTCACATACTTGCACACACGGTTCAATTCTAAACATGTGATATTGATGTATGCTTTTGATGAAGTCATACGTATTACATTAAGAATTTACAGTTGGTAATATTGTCAAGAACCTTTGGTAATAATTGAAAATGAATTTGGAGTTCAGAAAACTGAAAAATATATTAATCAATTATTCTCTTAATCTTAATTGGTGGCCTATTGTCTTTTACTCTATTCTAGTCAACAGTGAAGAGAGGGGTTTGGCTTTAGTGCTGCCCTCTTGATGCATGTGCATACACTTTTTCTTTTGAAGGTATGTTTATGTATCTTGAGGGGTCTAAATGTAATAAAGTACATGAAGAGAATATTGTTATCAATATGTCAATGTGATAAAAAGGGTGGAATGTAATGGAAAATTTTGTTATAATCTTTTATTAATGACTTCTATACTCTTTGGTATTAATTTCTCTCTGTGTTGGGGAGCTGTAACATGTTTAACTGCGTGAAGGTCAACAGATCATGACTGAGACTGTGTACAGGTTTTCTATGCCTCTGTTCCTCCCTATGTCCAGTTTCACATCCTGCAGCAGCTGCATTCATTAGACAGCACGGATGTTTACCTTATATATTCAAGATAACCGTGTATCACCACCTTTGAACTCAGGTTGACGCTTGAGCGACTCCCAACCGTTCTCACACTCCTTTTTCCTTCCACCTTTGCTTCCAAGGGTTTCATGATTCTTCTCCCTACTGCAGATAGTTGGTACTTTGCTGCATACAGCTTGTTTCTCTGTATCATTGTCCCTATAAATAATAATGCGCTCAAAGACAATGTCACCTGTTCTCAAAGATCTTCCTTTCAACAGTGTTTCTCAACACTATAAATAGTAGTTTGTCTCGGCTAGAAATTCCACAACATTTGGCTTTGGGAAGGTTTTTGTGGACTAGATTGAAATGATTTACCTCATAACACCTCATCAGAGTCATTTAGTCTATATTGAGGTGTGAGACACAAAGACTGCCTGTCCCCTTTGTTATTTAATATAGCACTAGACCCTTTGGCAATTGGGAAGAAGTCATTCTCACATCAAGGGTATTCCAGGTGGTACATCAGAATGTCTTGTTGCACTGTACACAGATGATTTACTTGTTACGTTAATCCTGAAGTGGGTATTCCTTATCTTCTACAGTATATTAAATCATTCAATAAGATTCATTCAAGACATCTAAAATGCACATAGCTGTGCTGAAGGCCATGAAGTGCTCAAAAAGGTCTCCCTGAAGCACACCTTTCAACACGGTCTTTCCAGTGTAAAGAGCAAACTGGCGGAATTCTGTTGCTTTCCAGCATTCGAGTTCCCTTTCTGCCTGTTGTCCAGAGAAGCAGCAACTTCCCCCCCATTGCAGCATTGGTGCATGTAGTCAGCTGGAAATGACCTCACCATATATATGGTCAGACTGCAGAAGGGAGAGGATTTTTCTGCCTGGTGATGCTCTGGCTGCCAGCACTCCCTGAATGACTGGTCAGTTCTCAAGGTGAGGTTGTCCACTTCAGGATAAATCAATCGCCGAGCCCAGATCCCTCTTTGATCAAATTTATAGCAACCGTAGTACCAAGAGTACAGCTTCACACACCTCACCATCACCTTAGCTGGAGCATCACAAGATATGCACCTCAGATCAGCCTTGAAAGATCTGCCTGCCCACTCCAGACCATCCTGCATCATTTTGGATAATTCCCTCACTGTCTCACTGATGATGAAACTGGTATCCTTTCATTTGGATGATGCAATGGAGAGGCAGAGGGGGAAAATGCACTTTGGTGTCAAATTGATGGAACAATTTTGTTTTGTTTTGTTTTGACCTTAAATTTTCTACACGTGCCAAAGAGGGTTCTGGCAGTGGAGGGGAGATCCTCATGGCCTTGTCATTGCAGTACTTTAGGAAGAGCATCCAGTGCGTTATGCATTAAACAAAAGGCGCTAGGCGACAGTGGCAAGGAAAAGCTGCCTTTTAACAGGCAGAAACCTCAAGCAGAACCAGGCTCAGGGTGGGCGGTCATCTGCCTCGACTGGTTGGGTAGAGAGAGATAAAAGAGAGAGAGGAGGGGAAGGGGGGTACAGTGAGAGCAGGATGAAAGAGAACACACAGTAGCACAGTACAATTCCACATACAGAAGATGCAAAGCAATGGCAGCTACAATGTTACTGATGTTAAAATAAACAAGCAATAGTATTAGCAGTACAACAACAGCTACACTAATAATAACAGTAGCAGCAGCAGGCGGTCCGCATCCACTCCACCAGACCCGTGTGCATCCAGACTGCGCAGAACCAGATCCCGGAGATCCAGACTCCACAAACAGAGAGAGAGAGAGAGAGAGAGAGAGAGAGTGACAGACAGACAGAGAAACACACACAGACAGACACAGACCGAGATAGTAAGAGAGAGGGAGAGTCAGAGAGTGTGAGAGAGAGAACGCTCAGTGCATCATGGGATGTCTCCCGGCAGTCTAGGCCTGTAGAAGCCCTGCCTATAGCAGGGCTGGCTCAGGGCTCACCTAAGTCTTAAGCCTACTCTTAAATGTGAGGAGGGTGTCTGTCTCCTGTACACAGACTGGATGGAGGAGCTAGCTGAAGGCTCTGGCTCCCATTCTACTTTTAGAGACTCTAGGAACCACAAGGAGCCCTGCATTCTAGGAGCGCAGTGCTCTAGTGGGGTAATAGGGTACTATGAGCTCTTTAAGATATGATGGTGCCTGACCATTAAGGGATTTATAGGTGAGGAGAAGGATTTTAAATTCTATTCTGGATTTTACAGGTAGCCAGTGTAGTACTGGAGAAATATGATCTCTTTTCCTGGTTCATGTCAGTAAATGTGCCGCAGCATTTTGAATCAGCTGGAGCAGCCTGATAATAGGGAGTTGCAGTAATCCAGTCATGGACAAATGTTTTCTGCTTTTAGCATTAGAAAATTGCTGGTCATCCAGGTTTTTATGTCCCTGAGGCATGCCTGAAGTTTGATGAATTGACTCGCTTCATCTGGCTTGATAGACAAGTATAATTGGGTATCGTCTGCATAACAATGGAAATGTATGGAGAGTCTCCTAATAATATTGCCCAGAGCATATATAAGTTGAATAGAATTGGTCCAAGCACAGAACCTTGAGGGACTCTGTGACTAACTTTGGTGTGCATGGACGATTCATCATTAACATGTACAAACTGATATTGATCTGATAAATAAGACCTAAACCACCCTAGTGCGGTGCCTTTAATGCCAATATTCCAGTTTCTGCAACAAAATGTGATGGTCAATGGTATCGAAAGCAGCACTAAGATCTAACAAGACAAGAACAGAGACAAGACCTTTATCTGATGCAATTAGAAGGTCATTTGTAACTTTTAATAAGGACAATGTGGGGGTAACTTGTGGGTAATTTTGGGGAAACTTCAATGAAATTTCAAATATGTTATTTGCTAATTATCATTACCATAACATTTGCGGACCTGTAAGATAAAGTGTTACCGTATATATTACACTGTATAGTTTTTTGTTCTAAGAGGCAGTGACACCCTCATTTACCGGTACCTCCCTTTCAAAAGCCGTGTCTGAGTGATATGGTTTATTCACTTCCTTGGTTTGTGCCGTCTTTGTACTTCATCATGTACTTTACTACATGATGCTTTTTTACTTAACCCTTTTTCCCTGTTCATATTCCTCCCAGGGTATGCAATATGAACTGTGTTGTGCCACTCGACATAAGTGCTCTTGAGAGGAGTTGGCTGTGAAGTATTTTACTGACTGTAACCTACACCATAATCCTCACCCAGCAAAGGAAACGGAAGCCTTGCATCAGCCGTTTAATCCACTCATTAATTATACATGAAGCTTGCAGAATTATAATTGTTTACCAATTGGAAACCACCTTGGGCACAATTAATCTTTTTAAGATGCCAATACAATAACAATGCCAACAGTCTCCTCACTATGTCTCACCTCTCAATAAAATGCCACTTATTTATTCAGCTGTGAAATTAATGCATGCCCATATTGCTGATCGCCACATTGTGTACATATGTGATCCCCACAGGAGAGAGTGGAGGGAAAGAGAGGGAAAGGGAGATAGTTGGATAGAAACAATGTGGAGGTGAGAGAGAGTCACAGACAGCCAGGGTCTCTATCAAAATAACATCCTACCTGATCTATTGCAGGGAGCCACTCTGTTTGATTATTATTCATAGAGAGGTAATGACTACAAAGCATGCCCTGTAATGTCAAAATGCATTTTATCTCCAATACTGTAGACACGTTTGTTACCTCTCTTGCTCAGTCTCCTATTTTGTGGATTATATGCCACTGTAAAGTCGTTTCATTGCACTGAAAATCAGCCTGATTTTTTCCCCCTACCAAATTGACATCCATGCTTAACAATTATACATTTCTACTGATGTACACCCATGTAATTAATTTACCTACTAGTTGACTTGTCTGTCTAGGTCTAGGTTATAATTCTTGCTTTTTTCTCTTTCTTTATAAAAACCTCAGCTACATGAGCAATGACAACAATGGGAGCAAAAAAAGTCCTGAGAGTGTGGTTCACTGTACTTTATGTGTTACAAATACCGATTTTTCCTTGCTACTGTCTCCTAGTACTACTCATGGTGAGAATTATTGGGTCTATATGTAAAGAGTCAGTCTAGACCTGCTCTACATAGCATAACAAGTGCTATGAGATAACTTTGTTATGATATGGCATTATATAAACAAAACTGAATCGAATTGAATTGAATTATCTCAGGGCACGTTTTCATATGTAGTTTTTTAAAATGTAGTTTTTCTTTGAGCTAATGAACTCACAATGGTGATGGATAAAGCTGGCTAGCTAATGTTGGCTGACGCTGAAGTGTCATAAATGCAGTCAATGTATCATGCACGACAATGGATTAGATTATTCTACACTATCACTATTCTACAATATGCAAACTGATAATGATGTTGCTTTTTAAATCCAATTTTTAAAAACATTTTACAGGGTAACTTCAATTACCTCATCTATCAAAACGATGTTGGTCGGTCACATTCAGTCTACTGTATGTCATGTCACTGTTTGGGGATGAGAGCTGTTAATAGTGTCACTATAAACGACTTTCTAGGAGAAGGATCTGAAAATGTAAATGACAGTTTTCAGGGCATAAAGCCAAAAAATCTGTTGGTCTTTATACATCAAGACTCGATAGTCTAACAATGGTATAGTGTTGAAAAATAAAATGTTTGAATTGAAAATGGAATCGTGACCTTAAAATTTTAAGTAAAATGGAATTGTGGATTTGGAGAATGATGTCACCCTTATTAATAGATTACCAATCAGGTCCATGCGTCTATCCAGTGAGAGAAAGACACTAGTACATGTCCATGCCACCAGTATTATGTCGTAATTGGCCGTCCCCGGGGGAACACTGCTTGCTAAGTAGCCAATGATTATCTGCTGTAGTGAGTGATGACTCGTATGCACATGCAGAGGCTTCATCCTACGGTTTACTCACACATTCACACCCTTGACTTTCATCGATCCCTCCAAATACTAAAAGACACACACACACACACACATGCATGAACTCAAGACAGGGTGGCTGTCGGATGCTCAGCAGTCACTTTCAGCTGAGTCAGGGAAAAGAGGAAGGGTAAGGGTTGTTGGTCTGATGTGTCTTGCGTCCACTGAGGGTTTCAGTCTGTGGGAAACAGGCACTGCTGGTGTCGTGGTGCAATCAAATACCTCAGCTACACTCTCTGTCCTTCATCTGACAGAGCAGTTCACTTTGTTCAATATTGATGAGTAATGTTCAGATGCTAAGATCCAATAAAAGCCTTCACACTGCATATTCACGTGTTTGCAGATTTATTCAGTGTGTAGGGGGTACCAGGTCCTCTGCAGAGGAGAGACTACCAACATACAATAGAGGAGTGATGAAGGGAAAAGCAGAAGGAGTGACGTGATACTGAAAATGTGCTCGAACTGCAATCAGGGTTTGAACTGAAAATGATTAGAAAACTATGGTTTGAACCAGTGGTTCCAAAAGTGGGTGCTGTTGAGGACTTGACAAGGGTGCAGCAAGATTAATAGCATCATTATTTCATTTCATCATTTATTGCATTTTTTGATAACATTTCATGTTAACAAAATTACTTTAACATAATCATTCAAACATATAAAAAAAGCAAAAAATATCAAAATCACCATATAAAACACTATGTAATATTCAGTATGTTGCAGTTAATGGCTGGTTGTCATAGTAACATTTTAGTAACATTTTCCGGCTGGGGAGTTTTTCAGGGGCTTTTCTTAGAGCTCAAAGAAATACTGATACATGTCATCCCTCAACACAGTCTGAGATTACCAAAATAACTGAAATCAGACTTGACTAAACTGTTTTGGCTGCATCATTGTCCAATAGCATATTCACTGTGATATTGCATGTTCCCAGCATGATTGATGGCTCTCATCCCTGCAATACATGAAAAGAAAAGACAAGAAGTCAGACCACGCCTCCTCCAAACCAAACATTATTATAATATGTTAGCGCACGAATATAGTAAAGCAGCTGCAGAGTAACCAAACCACAGCGACTTATACATGACGCTAAGGTGAAAAAGAAATACCTGTAGACCTTACTCAGGGTTGAAAAGAGAGTTTCAAACTTTGTTTTTCCAGGTAAGTAAATCTGTTTCTGTTTATTAAAGTCAATATTTTCCTAAAAAAAGATGACACATGTCAAAGATACATAAAGCACAGTGCTATTTGTAGTAAAGTAAAAAAAATAAAACATTATCTACAAGAAAGAGTCAGGCATCTATAACAAACACTCACTTGCCAGTTTGATCTGTGAGCCGAGCTTGTTAAGACTACAGAGGTGTTGATTCAACTGTATGATCATTTAGAAGGATGTAGTTTGCGGTGCTGATGAATTGTATGGCATTAGACAGACAGGTGTTTGTGACTTAGCCTTCAATGATAAATGGG
>JAVQJV010058567.1:0-11118 GCA_036024995.1 Gadopsis bispinosus | reverse complement strand
ATCCATTGATGGAATAACCTGGTCATTCAGTATATTCAGGTAGTCAGATGACTTCATTCTTTGGCCACATAACGTTGCTGAACCTGGACCTGACCAACTGCAGCAACCCCAGATCACAGCACTGCCCCCACAGGCTTGGACAGTAGGCACTAGGCATGATGAGTGCATCACTTCATCTGCCTCTCTTCTTACTCTGATGTGCCCATCACTCTGGAACAGGGTCAATCTGGACTCTCCTTCCACTTTTTAATAATGCGTTGGACAGTTCATAACCCAATTTTAGTAGTTTCAGCATCTCCTTAGATGTTTTGTTTGCTTGATGCCAATAATTTGACCCTTCTGAAACTGATTAACGTCTTTCCACAACCACAGGATGTGTCGTTCGACATGGTTGTTTAAGAAATGAGAAGCTTCTCACTGCGTCATTTATGGTTAAATTACTTGTTGCCATCTGAAACATAATCACCCTGCGGTAATTATCCAATGGGAGGCTCTTACCTATTTGCTTAGTTAAATCCATGTGGTGACTTTTTTTGGGCCGGCAAGTGTATAAATGTGATGTATCCCACAGTTATATGCTGGATGTGTCATCACTCAGCAGTGTGTAGCAGGCCTACAATCTGAGCAGTTGTCATTGCTCTCTTCTGCTCTGTTGTCATTCATAGAGGCAACAGTTGCATCCTTGCTGATGAAATGGGTTTAGGGAAGACCATCCAGACCATCTCCTTCCTCAACTACTTATTTAATGAGCACCAACTGTATGGACCCTTCTTGCTGGTTGTGCCGCTCTCTACATTAACGTCATGGCAGAGAGAAATCCAGCTCTGGGCCCCTCAGATGAATGTCGTGGTCTACCTGGGAGACATCAGCAGCAGGAACATGGTATGGTGGTTCAAACACACACACACACACACAATGAAAATGTTATGTTAATGTGAGTGTGGAATTAAAGGTATGGAATTAAACTTTCAGATTCCTGCATGTACCCTGTTGATGTTTCCTTTTCTCCTGTGTTTCCATTTAACAGATCAGGACACATGAGTGGATGCATGTCCATAGCAAGAGACTGAAACTTAACATCCTCCTCACTACATATGAGATTCTTCTCAAAGACAAGGTCAGCTCAACAGCTACTTCACTTTATCATGGATCATGGTCTTGCTGTTGTTTGACACTTAACCTCCTTTATTCATTACACGTGAAATGTTAATGGTCAGTTCTAAAGCTATGCAGTAGGATATTAGCATATGTAAAACACTAACAAATGTGTGTCTCCAGTCATTTTTGGGCAGTGTTAACTGGGCCATCATTGGTGTGGATGAGGCGCACCGACTGAAGAATGATGACTCCCTTCTCTACAAGACCATGATCGACTTCAAGTCCAATCACAGGCTTCTGATCACTGGAACACCACTGCAGAACTCCCTGAAAGAGCTCTGGTCTCTGCTGCACTTCATTATGCCCGAGAAGTAGGTGATATCAGTTGTTACGCTTAAAGACTATCTTGGTTTACTCCTTGCTGCAGTGATGTAGAATTGTTTCCTCCGAGTATGTTTAGTACTCTTGTGATCTCAAGTGTGTTTACAGGTCTTGGGGAGTACTGCTGCATATGTGAAAAAAAATAGTATATAAGCCTTTTGTTCCTCCAGAGGGAGCTGTGTGAAGTCTGAGGAATTGCCTCAATCATGACACTATTGTCAATGTCAGTTTGGTCTGAGGACTACAAGTTTGAAAATTAAAAAAATCTGGGCGTGTGCAGTTAGTAAGAAATAATTTTACCAGACCTCTGTACACAGCTCCTTTTTTCTGTTTGAGGCTAGTGGCTCGAGGATACATTAGTTGTTACTAGCATGACGCACCCCTTCTTACACTGAAACTATTGGTGGCCGCATTGCATTGTGGGTGATGTTGGCAAGGAAGACTTTCTTTGATACTCTGCTAGCTCGGCTGAACAAATTGGTATTACTTTTTTCTTCCTTTGCTGGATTGTAATAATTATTCAAATGAAGCAATCTGTCAAAAGACATGGATAAACTCAGATATGTATATTAATTTATTTTAAGGGATTGCAAGCTAAAAGGTTTGGGAGCCACTGTGTGGGTTAATTTATTTTCCCAAATGTCCTGATATACAGTGGTATAACAGTATATCATAGAATGCTATGATACAATCAAACCTAACACAAGAATGACGAAACGTTAGCATTTTTTTTGTGTGTGTGTTCACTTTTTGCTCGTTGTGCTTCCAAGGAGGAATAAATATGGCATTTTGTCCTGAGTTGACTATCGCTGCACTTCCACTGATGTGTGCTATATGTGTTGTTTCTCAAGGTTTCACTCTTGGGAGTTGTTTGAAGAGGAGCATGGTAAAGGCAGGGACTCGGGCTACACCAGTCTGCACAAAGAGTTGGAACCTTTTCTACTGCGCAGGGTCAAGAAGGATGTGGAGAAATCTCTTCCTGCCAAAGTGGAGCAGATCCTCAGAGTTGAGATGAGTGCTATCCAGAAACAGTATTACAAGTAAGAGCGGGACACTACCTATTAAACTGAAGAAAATGTGTAGATATTTGATTTCTCATCATTATGCACCTTTTAAATAAACCATGAGTAATCTTGAGGTGATGTGTGCTGACTGGCAAGCAGTAATGTGTAAAAAACTTTCATACATAACCATTTTTATTAAGAAGACATGAACATCTTATTTTTCTTAGTGTGGCATGTCGAGGCTGTTTTCAGACAGACAACAGTGCCCTGGCAAAAAACAAAAGTCTGTGGTGCAGACGTGATAAAATATGAACCAGCAAACCCAGTTTGAAGCCTGTTCCAGTGCAACTATCGCTGCGCCAATGCAGGCCTTGTTGTATCCGGAGATTTTTGAAGCAGGGAAACTCAGCCTAATGTCCCCCCGTCATATTCGAAAATCCTTGGAAGTGCCCTGCAACAATCAACCAATTGATCTGTGGGCACGTCCTGCTAGAGTGGTACAGAGAAGAGTCATTATGAAAAAATATATTTCTAGTTAGTGTGAATGCTGTGCAGCAGCATCTCATGCATCAGCATGTTCTCCAGTTCTTTATAATTCTTATTCTTCCGTACGTTTTTTGGCCCTTTTCAACTCCTTCATACTTTTAGCTACAGAAACCATTCACCTATCAAAATGTTCAGCTCTTTAAGTACATGATGGCACAAGTACTTTTTAAAATATTAAGCTTTTTGCAAAATTTCAGCTCCATTGGAAATGCATTGAAAACTCTTAAACAATTCAGCAATATTCAACCTTTTCCAACATCCACCCATTTTCTGCAGGAAACGCAGTTTTTCTAGTTAATCTAATTTTGCTTCTAGCAGGGTTCCCGCAGATCCTAAAAATAAGGCCTTAATTGGTATTAAAATGTCTTAAGTCTTTCTGTCAAAAGTCTTAAAAAAATGCTAATACATGGTAAATTGGATTTTATGAATATTTCTTTTGACATTGCAATTTAAGATCTCTAAATAATTGGTAACTTTCTATTTCAAAAAAACTACAAAACTATTTACCGAATGCCACGCAGATCCGAATAACACTCATTTTGTTTGCTGCCGGGGGACACTTGCTGAGAGCTGACACACTAGCGATGCCATCGACATGGGGAAGTGTACATATAATAAATATTGACTAGACAACCCAGATTTGCGTTATGGGGGAAACCAATACCAGGCCATGTTTACGAGGCACGGTGTGCTTTGTGCTAGAAGTCTTTCCAACTTGGCACTATGGGAATAAAGGCAGTGGAGTCTCACATGAAGGGTGATAAACACAAAACGGCAAAGTCTTCCCTAGTCTCCACCACCATCTCAGATCTCCGCACAACATTCGGGTGTACACCTTCACTAAAGGCAGAGATACAGTGGCATCTGAACACGGTGACACCAATCATATAAATCAAATAAGGGAATAGGCTTTGCACAACGTTCCCGGACTCTGAAATTGCCCAAACCTTTACATGCAGTTCAGATAAGACAGCCTACGTTAGCAAGTTTGCATTAGCCCCGTACATCTCAAAGCAGCTGGTTGCGGATGCAAACAAGGGCGCATTTGTTTTAATGTTTGACCAGAGCATCAACCTGACCACGAAAATGAAACTGAAACGCAATCTGCATGTCCGCTATTGGTGTCAAGATCATGTCCAGTCAAGATATATGCGATCGCAGTTCATGCAACATGGAGCAGCCCAGGATGTACTTATCGCCAAATCAAATGTGCAAAGGAAGGGCTCCAAATAAAAACTGACAGAATTAGAAAAGATGGAGGCAGAATTGAGGGAAGCCTGCAAATCCATGCCATAGCTGATATCATGGATTTTATGTTATTGTTTTCCATGTGTCCCACTCTAGAAAATAAAAATAAAACATTTAGCATTTGAGGTACTTGTGATCAATTTATTTTTACAGGACCAAAAAGGCCATGCTTTATGTTAAAATAAACATTTGGGCAAAATTATTCCTAACCCTAAGTAATTGATTTTATGGGAATTGGTTATAGGAAAGTTGGTCTTAAATTTCATTTTGAGTGGCATTAAAGTCTTAAAAGGTCTTAAATCTAACATGCCTTAAGCTGTAGGAACCCTGTTCTAGATATTTTATCACAATTTATGGATTATTATGTGTGTGTGTTGTGTTTGTGATCAGATGGATCTTGACCAGGAACTACAAGGCTCTGAGTAAAGGTACGAAGGGCAGCACGTCGGGCTTTTTGAACATCATGATGGAGCTGAAGAAGTGTTGTAACCACTGTTACCTTATCAAGCCCCCAGAGGACAACGAGTTCCTCAACAGAGCTGAAGCCTTACAGGTCAGTTTAGTTTATTTTATTTTATTGTGTTGCAACATCAGGATTTCTGTTAGTCCTGACAAAGTGTATATTTTATAATGTAAGAAAGTTTTATCAAAAGTAAATAATATATAATCAATCATTCAGTCTCCATACTGCTATCCCGAAGGGTCAGGGGGGGGGGGGGGGGCTGGAGCCAATCCCATCTAACATTGGGCGAGAGGCAGGGAAACACCCTGGACTGGTCGCCAGTCAATCGCAGGGCATATATAATCAGTTTCCAGTCATTGGCCTAGTATGTCTTTGCACATGTAAACATATCCTGGTTCTGAGAAATTAAGATAATATTAGCATCATGTTTCCAGGCATATTAATTATTATGTTTCTTAATATGCCAAATGATGAAATGAAAACCAGAATAAGATTAAAAGCTATTATTTTTATTAATGTTAATATCAGTGCCATCGCTACTACTATTGCTTTACATCTGTATATGGAACTGTACTGTACTGCTGTGTGTTCCCTTTCCTCCTACTCTCACTCTCTCACTCTACCCCCCCGTCTTTCCCTCCCTATTTCTCAACCCAACCGGTCGAGGAAGATGACCGACCCACCCAGAGCCTGGTTCGGCTCAAGGGTTCTGCCTGTTAAAAGGGAGTGTTTCCTTGCCGCTGTCACCTAGTGCTGCTCATGGTGGGAATTGTTGGGTGTCTTTACAGAGTCGGTCTAGACCTGCTCTATATGGAAAAGTGCTGTGAGATAACCTTGTTATGATATGGCTCTATATAAATAAAACTGAATCCAATTGAAAAGTGGGTTGCTGTGCATGTGAATATATTCGGTAAGGACGAACAGATGAAGAAGTTTGTGAGAGGACAGTCAAGTACATTTGATGGGGTTCAGTGGGTAAACATATCCAGTTGGTTATTATAAGGCTCCAGACTTAACTTTTTACATTGGTGGCACTGGTGCACTTGCACATAATTTAGGTGCACCCAATAGTTAAGGTCCTATCGACACTTATTGAAACATATATTGTTCATATCTGCATAATAACTATATTTGTTACATGTCTTATTTCTGCTGCTAAACTAGAGTTATTGGGGTTACTATGTATATATGTTGTACATGCACCTTTTGCATTGGCAAGTTGAACAGACGTCTTTTTCATAAAGATGATATGGGACTTAATTAGTAAAAGGTAGCACTTCATTGTCTATAAGTAGTGTTAAATCTTATAATTTTGGACTCCTCACTGCTTCGGTTTGCCTCTGCCTGGCACTGAAACGCTGTGGGGAGGAGTGCTGCCCTGCTGCCCACGCACCTGTCATGGCACATGACACTATGACATTTTGAACGTTTAATTTGGAATGTCGATGATCTGACAGAAAAAGCACTATTTAATATGATCAGCCAACAAAACAAACTCAGGCATTTCACACATCCCCGGCTGATTGAGCAGTTTGCCTTGATTTTTGTCAACTAAAAATAACTTAGTTGAATTTAGTTTTCAACATTTAATCTCAGTATTCAATTTAATTTTGATGGATAAAACAAATTCCTCATTAAATATGTGACCTTTCCTGTGTCATTTGGTGCCTCTGCTTGTGTTCCCTGAAGCTGAATGTTTCATTAAGATTTAACTTTTCTTTTTGTTAGTCGGATGATCTTAATTCAAGTGATGTGTTGTGCCGTTACATTTTTACTATTAATAACATGTTGATTTCATGATATTACTTAGAGAGGATAGACCAGTAACTTTGAACTCCTTTTTTCCTCTTTATAGCAACTGATTCGAAGCAGTGGTAAGCTGGTTCTGTTGGACAAACTGCTGGTGCGTTTGAAGGAGCGAGGCCACAGAGTTCTCATCTTCTCCCAGATGGTACGGATGCTGGATATCCTGGCCGAATACCTGAGGAGCCGACAGTTTCTCTTTCAGGTAGCGACACACTGTTCTTCTCACGTGACCATTAGACATACATATAGATATGCCCCAGTGAAGCACTCGCAGAATTTTGCTCAAGAAAAGATAAAATGATTAAAATTTAATTTCTGTGATAAATTTCTGAATTTGAAATGTTGTTCGTTTGTATAGAGATTAGACGGCTCCATCAAAGGGGAGATGAGGAAGCAGGCGTTGGATCATTTTAATGCTGAGGGCTCAGAGGTAAGTTCTATGCCCTGTATACAGTAAATGCAGTTTATACTTAATTTGAATAAACCAGGACTGTAACATATACTGAACCTCCACTTGTGTGCGCAGGATTTCTGCTTCCTCTTATCAACACGTGCGGGTGGTCTGGGTATCAATCTGGCATCAGCTGACACAGTAGTCATCTTTGACTCAGACTGGAACCCTCAGAATGATCTGCAGGCCCAGGCCAGAGCCCACAGGATTGGACAGAAAAGACAGGTAAGTAACAACTGTCATAAACACAGATCAATATCTATTTATTTTTGTTTTTTGCTGGAGTTGGCAGTCAGTAACACCGCATTGATTTGTGGCTACAAGAAACTAACTGCTTCACAATAAAAGCCTTAGAATAGTTGGCCAGTGGAACACTGAAATTGTGAAGCAGTGACTGGAAGTGTTACCTTGACAGTAACAAAAACTGCAGCTATACTAGGCTGAGAAAATTGAGATTGTTACCAGTAATGTTGCCTCATTACTGAAATGATGGGTGTTATTGTTGTAGGCGATTATCCAGTGGTGGAAGGAGTCCTTAGAATCGAGATAACTTTATGATATGGTGCTATAAATAAAACTGAATTGAATTTAAATAAAGTTAACAATACCACAGTTTACATTTTTTTATTCTGTTAAAAATAAAAGTACAGAAGTATTAGCAACAAAGTGTACTTGTGTGAAAAGAACTCATTTTGCAGAGCGGCTCATTTCAGAGGTTTAGGCTATAAGATATATTATTATATTATATTATTACATTTTATATTGATCTATAGCAATGCATCATATTTATTAGATCATGACATGTTTTGCATGAAAATTGACTGTAAAGTAACTAGTATAGCTGTCAAATCTATATAGTACAGTAATAATATGGTATATCCCACTTAAATGTAGTAGACTACAAGTATAAAGTAGCATAAAGAATCATACATAGTAGACATAAATTATCCACCTTATCCAAATGCATTGCCAGAACGTGTTTAAATGTTGTCCTGTTGATATACACAGTTTTCTGTATATCCCACTATTTTCTTGTGGACTGGCAGGTGAATATCTACCGTCTAGTGACAAAGGGCTCAGTGGAGGAGGACATCATTGAGAGGGCGAAGAAGAAAATGGTGCTGGACCACCTTGTCATTCAGAGGATGGACACTACAGGGAAAACTGTCCTCCATACTGGCGCTGCTCCCTCCAGGCAAGCAACACATACCTCAGTCTGCTGCTTGACTGACTTTCCTCCGTTTGCCCTTGTCCCTTGAACTAAAATGTTGGTGCTTGATGACTAACCTGTTAAAGCCAAGACAAGTGCAGCTTTTATTTTTTTTACCCAAAAAATCAAATTGACATTTTGTCTGTGTGTTTGTATACCTATAATACGTTGCTGCTGCACTTTGTTCTTGTCTCACTCGAGTGTGTTTCGTTATATACAGTTCAGCACCATTCAACAAGGAGGAGTTGTCTGCCATCCTGAAGTTTGGTGCAGTGGAGCTTTTCAAAGAGCCGGAGGGTGAGGAGCAGGAGCCTCAGGTATGTAGTTACAGAACTGTCTGTACATAATCACACATTTTCCCCCAAAATATATTGGAGTAGTATGTGTCCTGTTCTTCGGTGTAGGAAATGGACATTGATGAGATCCTCAAAAGAGCCGAGACCAGGGAGAATGATCCTGGCCCTTCCACAGTGGGAGAAGAACTGCTGTCTCAGTTCAAGGTAAGAAAAGAACGACTTTCTTGTTTCAGAAACCGTATCCCAAATTTTTATACTCTGTTCTTCAGCAAGTTAACATTTACAGTTGTTTCTTGACCTGACCTGTCCAGGTGGCCAACTTTTCCATGATGGAGGACGAGGAAATAGATATTGACTCTGAACGTAGTCAACGGAGTTGGGACGACATCATTCCTGAGGAGCAGAGGAGGAGGATGGAAGAGGAAGAGAGACAGAAGGAGCTAGAGGAAATCTATTTGCTGCCACGCATGAGGAATTGTGCCAAACAGGTACACAAGTAGTCATGCCAAATATTGTATAGGCTTGTGATTTAGGCTTTTAGTTTTTAGAAAACAGTTTTGCTGTAATTTGTGTGCTATTAAGTGGTTTTGTGCTTTGGGTTCTTCATGACATTCCAGGTGATTTCTTTTAATTTGTGTTAACAGATAAGCTTCAACGCCAGCGAGGGCCGGCAGAGCAGGAACAGGAGGTATTCTGGGTCTGACAGCGACTCTCCCTCAGACCGAAAGAGGCCAAAGAAACGAGGACGGCCTCGAACCATTCCACGAGAAAATATCAAGGGCTTCAGTGATGCCGAGATCCGGAGGTGACTACGTTAACAACCAATTTCTCAGTTTGGCTATATAGCTATGCCTCACATGTTCTTTTTAACATCTCTGAACTATTTACAGGTTTGTCAAGAGTTACAAAAAATTTGGAGGGCCACTGGAAAGGTAAATTGCATCAGATTTTATTATTATGTTTAACAATTACAACAACATGCCACACAGTCTGCTCAACATGTATTCTTCACTCAGGTTGGATGCTATTGCACGTGATGCTGAACTTGTGGACAAGTCTGAACATGACCTGAAACGGTTGGCAGAGACTGTTCACAATGGCTGTGTGAGAACACTACGAGAAAACCCCTGTGGACCAGAGAAGACTTCAGGTAACCAAACAGGTGTTTTATGTATTAAAGATTCCATCAGCCCATGAAGGGAAATACTCACACTTAGAAATCCTCACCCTCATTTGATGCAATGGTGACGGCTGCTGAGCCCCTTTTTGTTTTTCTACATTTACTTTCATATGTTTTGTATATATGTATATTTTGTATTTGTTTTTATTATAGATGCAACAACTAGTTGATTAATCATCAGTACTAATGCTTAAGAATACAGCCCAGCTCACCTGCAGAGCAGCTGCACCAGCTAAACCGCCTATATGAGTCTCATGGTTTGCCTGTAAAGGCCCTTTCAGACACAACACAACAATGGCACCACCGTGCTCTGAAACCCATTATTTCTAATGACTTGCGCCACGACCGCTTTTTGCTGTGTTGAGCAAAGCACCACTTTGTGCACTGTGGCAAATACCAGCGTGTTCAGAGAAACAAGGCAGCCAGCAAGGCACGGAAGGCAACGTGGAGGAAAACATAAAATTGTGTGTGTCTGAATTCCCTGAATTGTACAACACAATACATGTATCGAGACCTTGGGAGAAAAGTTCTTATCTTGAAAACATGTTTACAACTAAGTAGGTGGCAACATCAGAAGGACACACTAGGAGTTTTGAAAAGTTTTACTTTGTTCTCCACGACTTCCCCAAACACCTAAGCTGTGTCTCAAATCGCATTCTTCCATACTTACACTTACTATTATAAGTGCGCTCATGCAGACACGGCAAAATGCAGTGCACTATATGTGCATAATGCACATACTAGGGCTGGGCGATTAACCGAAATTTCGATTACAATTACGATTTTGGCTTTGAAAAATTATGAAAACAAGATAATCGAGAAAATACGATTATAGTGCCGTATTCCTTTTCGCGACAATGCTTCGTTTTGTCTCGCGCTAAAAATCCAGTAAACCATTTCCTTTACGTCAGAGCACGTTCTCCCTGTAGGCCTGTACTAAACGCCACACCAGTGTTGCCAATTTAACGACCTTGTCGCTATATTTAGCGATTATTCAGGCCCCTCTAGCGACTCTTTTTCAAAAAAGCGACTAGCGACAAATCTAGTGACTTTATCTGGTGTTATTGGGGAGTTTTGGAGACTCTGACTTGAAAGCACGTATCGTTCTTGCTCTTCTCAACGAGCAGCGGTTGCTGCCGTGGGCCTCCCCCGTCCCAGAGCATTCACAGGCAGGCCAGTTCTCGCACAGCAGCCCCTCCCTCCCATTTGAAAACCAAGTGTCTCCAAACTGCCTTGGACTGAGGGAAGCGCTAGCTGATGGGGACTTTTTTTTAAATCTAATTCATTTGTCTGTTATATTTATTAATTTATTTAGATTTTTCATCTGAGAAATGCACTGATAAGAAAGTTTTGGTTAAAAGTTCAATAAATGCTCTTTTTCAGTCAATGAGTAATCGTTTTAAATAATCGTGATTTCAATTTTGACCCAAATAAT
>JAVQJV010058543.1:0-20985 GCA_036024995.1 Gadopsis bispinosus | reverse complement strand
GGGTCTGGCAATGGGTCCAGGAATTTCATCCCAATACCTAATGGCAGCCAGGGTGCCATTGTTTAGCCTGTAGAGGTCTCTGCGTCCCTCCATGGATATGCCTCCCCAGACCATCACTGTATATATTCAAATTTCTAGATTACATTTTTCAATTTTGCATCTCTCCCATAATCGGAAGTGACAAGTAGTGGCTGGTGTTGTTGTGCTTGGATCGCTCATATTCTCCTTGTCATCTAGTCATCACCCCTACGCCCAATAAAACGTCCATAGCAGTATTTTCTTTAACTCTTTTTTTTGTAGACTATGCTGGCAGTAGTTAGAAGGAAAATAACACTTGCAAAAATTGTTTGTTAAAAATGAAAGGCAAGGTGTCAGTTGCAACCTAATGCAACTGCTGGGGTGTTGCCTGTCCCCATTTGAGTGACATGTTTGGCAGCCAATAAAATGTACCTTTTTCAAAGTGTGACTTGTCCGCTGACACCACGCACTTGTTGTCCTACAGGTAGCGGAGAGACGCCCACCCTTGACTCCATCGACTCCTACATGAAGAGGCTCCACAGCATCATTGTCAGCAGCCCCCAAGAACACGATAATCTCATCAACACTGTGAGAGACGTGGTCAATCGTCTGGACAGGTAAGAGCTGCTTTATGTGGATGGGAGGGCTTTTGGTGACTTCTCATTCTCGCCTATTTATTTCTAATGATTTGTCTCGTCAGTAAAATGTAAACGATAACAACTACCAATCATAAGTTAGCGGTGCCTAAAAGGAGGCCTTAAGATTTCTTCCTCAATCTGACTAAGATAAATCAATTAGTTTAATTGACTATTTCACCTCACGGGTCCATTTAATTAAGCGCTTGTTTAGTCGTTTCATCTGTGGATGAATTATGAGTGCCTTCTGCTGTCTTTTGCAACAGATAATTGGACCAATTTCAACTGATTTGATGGACTGAGATTCACGGTGACATTCAGTAGATGCTCCTCCCCGATGATCTGCCACACCAACTGATTTTAAACCGTCTTTTATTACTCCGCTATGGTGATGTAGGTGAAGGTGATGTAGCGTCTCATATTTATTTATTTTTTTTTTTTATATATTTTTAAAACGCTGTTCACACTTTATTAATATAGCTGTAGTTTGTTTTATAAAATAAGACATGAAACCATTTTCTGTCACTCGTTGCTCTTGTTCTGTCTTCACTGTCCATTTATAGCAAATGCTTCCACAACAATATCTGGACCATTATCAACCGTGTTCTGATCAATGACGCATGTGTCAGTGGGTTTGCATTTATTATATCCACCAGATATTGTTGCGCAGACTTTTTCTTTCTTGTACCGTTGAAGACAAACATGCCATTTTTTTTTTTTTTTCCCTGTGTGAAAAAGTGTTTGTGTTTTCAATAAACATATTTACACCACGTGAGCAGTGTGTTTGCATAGGTTCATGATATGCTGGGAATATGTTTGCACTGAAATCCACCTCAAGATTTCTTATTTCATCTGATTCAGAAAGTCTCTTTCAAAGTCTCTTTCAAAGTTTCAAAGTCGCTCTCAAGTGTTAAAACGACCGCTCTTCCATGGGGTGTCTAAAATTTGCAATAAATATTGAAGTTCAGTTATTTGCCAGACTAAGCGCTGCATTCCCGATCTGTGATTTGTCGCACCAACAAGAACGGTTGACTTTTAACAGCCTAGTTTTCAAGTCAGACTCTACTGCTGTATATCAAATAATGGCTAATCCTCTGTAAAACATCACTGTTTGGAATGATGCTTGGTCAGCGCCTGCGACTGTTTACTTGCAGCAGATTGTGGAGTCAAAAAGATTTGGATTGGTTAAGTTAATTGAGCGGCTCTACTGTAATTTACCAGAATTCTGGAGAAAGAGACACAAATGAGTTTGCACTCTGTGGCTCATTCACAGCCACTGAGCTGTACACAGCTATGGGGAAACAATAACCTACTGTATCATGCTCCAGGATTTCCCCACTCATAGCCTTGTTAGAACAAAATGACTGTTCAGTAAATGAGATTTATACTGTAATTCGCTTGGGAATTTAAAGTGAATGTTCCTATATGATCAGGGGCTGGCCAGTTAGCTTGAATGCAAACTACCAAGTCGAACACAGTACTGTATTTGTTTTTGATTTGATATTATGAGCCCTTCCTGTTTCCTTTCACTGATGCCATTTTCCGCTTTGCCAGCTGAGACTTCCTGTCAATAATGGCCACATGTGTCACAGTGTTATATCCAACAATGTCCTTTACAGATGTTCTGTTCCCACAGGTGAGAATGTCGGGTTTATACAGTGAACTAATAATACACAATCGCTGACTGCTACGATACTGATTATATGTGGACAGAGGGGGACTCCATGTTTCTGTTATACACACACATTGCAAAAGTCCAGCTCCTCAAAGCCAAGCTTCCCTGTGCCATGTTATGAAGAGTGGAGAGGACTTTGGCAATATACGGGTCATTATGAAAGTTTGAAATTTTACAACCTGGAAGCTGATCAAACGACAGCCAGCAAGCAATAGATTTGCAGTTTAAAAAAAAGTTTGTGGACAATGTGTACTTTGAGTCTATGGCTACATTAGCTTCTCTGTGATGTAATGCCAGCATGCTAACATGTTCACAATGACAGTCTTAGGCATGAACTGTGTGCATTTGCAAATTAGCACAAATTGCCCCACATTTTGCAGGTATTTGGTCATAAACCAAACACATGAATGTGTGTACCAAATGTTGATGCTAAACCATTTAATAGTTGTTGAGACATTTCACTCACTACCAAAGATGTCAACGTCGTGGTAGAGGAAAGGTCAGGGGATCAGCAAAGTCTGTAGGATAGATCATCTGGCAATCGTGCACATCTGTTCAGAATTTAGTGTCAATCTAGTTGATGTTGAGCCTTTTCAATGGATGAGTGGACATTTGTACATGCTGGTGGCGCTAGATGATAAGTTATTAGAGTTCATCCTCTGGGCACCATGATTATCTGCACCGATTTTCATGCAATAGCCGTTGAGACATTTCACATAACAAACAAAATGTCAGCCTCGTGGTGTAGTTGGAGAAATCACCAAAGTAAATAGGATTCATCCTCTGTGGACCATGAATGCCTGTACAAAATGTCAGGGGGAGTCATTCAATTACTGTGACAATATGTCAGTCTGGACCAAAGATGACAGCATTGCCGTCCCTAGAGCCATGCTGCCCGTGTGGCTAAAAATGCAGAATATAAAGGAATCCTAGCTCTTGTGTGTGTCAGATATTTTATGGGATGTAAACTACATTCAGTGGAGCTTCTGACCACTGAGACGCTCACTGCCTCATTAGAGTTGTTTACCTTTTATCTTCTGGGATCATCTTTCACGTGTTCACTGCTCTGTGTGTGCAGTAGGCCCCAAAGCTCATTTCTATAATGAGCTTAGCCAGAGTCTTCTTTTTGCTTTGATGTTGGCCCAAAGCTGTACAATAAAAAAAAAAAAAACGGAAAAGGGATGAATGGTGGAGAGTAATGGCTCATACCTTGTTATCACATTTTACCATGAGTTCAAGTCCAGATGTTGACCCGTTTCACCCAGCCCCAAGCTGCCGACGTGTCTGCATCAATCTGTTTTAACACACATCGCGACTCCCTCGCGATGTCCCTCCGCTTGCCCTATTCTCGCCACACCATCATCACACCCAGTCTTTTGTCTTCACACAGAAAGACCCACTGGAATAAAAGCAGCCCCTTCCTCCTCTGTAGGGCCATGGCTGCATCCTCGGCTGCCTTCCTGCCCGTGGAGTGGCGGGTTGACATTAGGAGAGAGGAGCCAGCTCCCAGCAGAGAGCCACAGATCCTGGGCCAGGGGAGGGAGGGAGTGACTCAGGGCAGAGAGGATGAGTCAGGCGTCATGTGCTGAATTGGCACTCGACAGTGTCAATGTCCTGAATGGTTTCTGTTAGCACTATTATGGTCAAAATAAGCTACATTTTGTCAGTGCACTCAGGCATGGTGAAAGCAGTTGGCGAAGTGTCTTTGCCATTGATCATGTGGGCCAATAAACATTTATGGAACTCTTGTATCATCTACACTGACACGCGAGAGTGATAGATTTTTTTAAATGCTGCTGAAGGCCATCGTTGACCTCGGTTTCTGGGGTGGGAGGTGACTATTAACTGTGATTGGGTGGCTTTTTCACGTGAAAATCAAATTAAACTACTTAGAGTAGGATATAATCTAGTATTCAGCCCCTGTTCACATGATTTTTCAAATAAATCATACTGTATCGCCTAGAAGGTCCTCAAAGGAAAAACACTGGTTCAGTGTAATAGTTTTTATAATTCTCTGTTGATTTTCCTAACAGGACACAGCTTCCCTGCAGCTGGTGTTTTGGTTGTCTTCTGTGGCTTGCTTAAAGGTACATAAGCAGGACAGACACCTGCCTTAACAAAGGCTTTAACTCACGTCCTCTGGCAGGATGTCTCCTGAATGCTGATGGAAATTAGTTCTTGTGAAAGTAAAGGGATTAGACAAGAAACTCCGTTCAAACACAATCGGAGCAAAGCATTTTGGTACGACACTGGGCAAAATATTCTGTCAGCTTCTGCTTCCATAAAAGGGCAAAGTATTTATTTTTTCTTTCTTAAATCCATCATCAGGGACAATGTTCTTATTTTCTAACTCTCCTGCTGATGTGAGTCAGTTCAAACTTCATTGCGTGCAATCAGAGCGGCATGAGTCAGGGTCGGCTGGACCCTGACTCATGCCGCTCTGTCTTTCTCTCACTCGCTCACATCTTTGGGACTGAGCTCCAACTATTGAGCATTTTCCATGATATTGCAGGTATGTTCCATGATGACGTGCCTTCTACTGACAATTTCATAAAATGTAGTGAGAGTTGTTTCATGGTGACGTGCTATGCTGTATGTGACTATTGCTAAAACTGTTTTTGACATTTGACATGTAACATTTCAGGCCCATATTTCACACCAACTTTATCGTTGCCAGTGTTCCAGCTCAGTTTAATGTTCCGGAAATGTTATTTCCCTCAAAGTGTTGGATATTGATTATTTCAAAAAAGGCTGTGACAAATTGGATAATAAAATCAGTTTTCTTCATGCATAGAGCAAAACACAATGTCACATTGCATGCTCTCCAATAAATTAAACTATTGCTTTATGTATATTGACTTATTTTTATTGGCGTCTCATTCAGTTATTTCAAAATGATTTGGCCTTCCAGACATCTTGTCTCTACTACAGTAAAGATACATAGGCACGTTTGGAAACCCACTGCATACAAATCATCCCAAAATACTGGTAGTAATGATTATGCCAGAATGTGCATGGTGATGATTTGTCCACATGATAAAATCGTCTATTTGATCAAAATTGTGCCTGACAAATGTTTTACCAGTTCTTTTGCCTTTAACTTCTTTCCCCACCACCGTAACACCCCTAAACACAGAGAGAAGAGCTTTTCGGACACCCTAGTATTTTATGCAACAAGTGGACTTCTTAAAATGAGCAATTTCCAAATGAGGTTAATTTCATTGTCTCCTCTATCTTCATCTCCTGCTCCCTCCTTAGATCATCTCTAAAGACAAGCACGGCACTGTCCTGCAGGTGAGGGATGCAGGAAAAGTGTACAAACCCCAGAGAGACGTCACTTCAGCTGAAGAGAATTATGCTTAAAAAGGCAAAAGAGGAAAGTGCGAGTCATCTTTCCTTTCCCTTTATCCATCATGCTCTCCATCTCCCCCAGCCCTGGAAAATCCTTGGCTTCAGTGCCCGGGACTCGGGCAGGGAGGAGGAGGAAACAATGCTGGAATGTGTAAAAAAAAACTTGAGTCATTCCCACATGTCACCCTCTGGCTCAGCGCGTCCTCTTCTCAAATGCATGCTGCCTTCAGGGTCTCCTCACAAGCTCTTTTATACAAGTTATAAGTTGTAAATGTCACTTGTCCAAACTTGTTTAATTCTATAGGAAAAGACACTCCAGAGCAGCAAACGTTAAACCTCCCGCAAACCGGGTGCGATCAATTGTAAAGCATTAATTTTAAAACTAAATGTACAGTTTATTACACAAGCTGTTGGTATTCATCCATTCATTCATTCATTCATTCATTCATTCATTAACCATACAGCTTAACCCGAAGGGTCGCAGGGGGGGGCTGGAGCCAATCCCAGCTAACATTGGGCGAGAGGCAGGGAAACACCCTGGACTGGTCGCCAGTCAATCGCAGGGCAAGCTGTTGGTATCCCAAACTAAATGTTATCCTCAGAGTGGAGGGGGAAAAAAAGACAATTTACACCTACCACTTACCACCTATGTTTTTCATGTGCACTTGGCTTTTAATTATGATTAGAATATTTCCAACAGCACCTGAAGGCAGCAGGAGAGGAGGGGATTTCCTCTCCGGTGCTCATGATCCTTTCTGAGAAGCATCATCATGTCAGTAAAAGACAAACTGACTGAACTCAACGCTTTTCAATAACTGTAGCATGCACACGCTCGCTGCGTCTGTGGCTTTGTACTGCACATCTGTTTGCTTCCTTCTGACAGCAGCTGTCTGTTCCAAACAAACACACGCTTTTGAATAATTAGATCGATTTGCAATCACTTCTGCTTTGAAGCGTGGCCTCGTAATTTATAAAACCAGTGAATGTGGCTTTTCTTTACAGGGATTAACGGAAAGAACACTGTGATGAACACATGTCACAGCCCCACAAAGCACAGTACATAACACCCTAGAATAGAAAATCCATAGGAGGTATAGGGTACAATGCAATTAAAACGACAAGGTCAGTGAGGAAGAATTCACATCATTTACTTGAGTAAAAGTATCAATACTACAGTGTAAAATATTCCATTACAATACTTGTTATGCACAATGGTCCCAGAATGTTTCAGATTGTTATGATGTTACTACTGACTCATTCATGTATAAGAAGCATTGTAAAGAATGTAGCTGGTTGAGGTAAAGCTAATTTTACCTGCTACTAGTGCAATCTAAAAATGTGTCATGTTCGATAAATTGATCATATGTTTTGTATGTGGAAATCTTCACCTGCAAAAAAAAACCAAAAAGAAAAACTATGTAAGTAAAACACTTCAAAATTGTACTTAAGTAAATGTACTTAGTTACTTGTTACCACTGGTCATTGAACACTGCTGACGATAAAAGATGCCTTTCCCAGAGTCCCTGTGACCATAAAAATGGTACATGACATTACATGTGCACATTTATAAAGGGAAAAAAATGGACTTCCCCATCTAATGAGACTGTTAAAGCAGAAGACATATCAATATTACTTAACAGCTTGACAAGCCACAGTATTGACGATGGCAGAACCTAAAGCAATGCAGCTGTTTTAGGACACATTTGCCTCCTCTGAGACTTTCACTTAAACGATGAACTGATTATCAATCAAAGAGCGTGGTAGTGTTTCGAACTTTGTTTTGTTTTGTTTTTTCCCCCCACACACTTTAATGAGCAGCCACGGAAAATGAGGTTCCGTTTCTAGCCCATCTTGTTTAAAAAAAAAAAAAGATTTAAAAAAAAATACCAACTCCAGAATGACAACCAGCAGGCCCGCAGCAGCAGGACGGACGGAATTCGGTGCGCCTTGTAAATTGCGCGCTCACGCGGCTTCCCCCCGGCCCGCTCGCGCCCGCGCCAGGCTGCCGGAGAGAGCTGCAGCGGAGGCAGCAGCTCCGCGCGGACAGACACACGGGGCTCCGGCCGCGGCTCAGCCACGCACACGCGCGCGGATTGTCGCTATTGCTGCCGAAGACGACGCTGTCGAAACGGGGATTTATGGCCGCCAAGAAGTGGTAGTGTCGCCGGCGGGTGGAGGAAAAGACTCTCGGCACCTGAAAGGTATGGAAAAGTTAGCCGCGGGTGCCTTTTTTTTTGTTTTGTTTGTTTGTTTTCTTTCCTCCTCCAAAATTGAAAGTGCGGGAGCCACAAGTCTCGTCAGTTTCCTTCGGCTTGCCCAAAGTTCCAGTTCGCGGGGCAGCAGGGGGGATGGAATGTCGTGTCTTTACCAGTAAGCTAACGGCTCCGAGAGCCGCTGTAAGGCTCCGGCAGTCCGGCTCCGGTGATGCGAAGGAGACCGCGGAGAAGTTTGCTAGCCGCTGTTTCCGCCGCGGCGCCGAGCTGAATGGCAGCTGGTCGCCGACTGCGTGCTAACTTCGGTAACGTCACAGCGGAACTAGCTGCTGTCCGGCAGGCAACAGAAACGCGACGCCGCGCTGCGTTTTGGGGTTTGTTGCTCCGAAGTTAGCTGGGTCCTTGGCACCAAAGGGACAGCGTCTCCGTGTTCACACGGAGGATCGCCGCCGTCGGCAGAGAGCCAGTGGGCGGCGGTTGCGTTTTTTTGAGGAGAGATTTCACCACCTTTTTAAAATGTTAATGTAACGAGGCATCGATGAGTGGAAAGAGAGACGAGGGCACCATTGTTGCCCTGCTGCCTGCACAGCGGACATCTTCCAAGTTACAACAACAACAACAACAAACTTATTAAAAAGGCCACACTGTCACCAAGTGGCAGTCTGTGACGTAACACGGACATTTAGTGCCCGTTACATTGTAATCATTTGGTAGGTGCGAGTGTAAAGTAATTCTCAAATTTAATCTCAACCCCCCAACCTTTCCTGTAAACATGTGTAGGGGATCACGATGCCATCAGCCGAGTTCTTCCCACGGCAAGCCAACAGAGTGGCACATGGTGTGTAGCTGGAGCATTAACAGCTGTTGTTGTCTACACTACAGCAGAGTTTTATATTAGTAATAATTATCCGCCTCTCTCTCTGCCCCTGTAAATCAACATGAAGACTGAATTTACAGCCCACAGCGTTGAATAAGACACAAAATATAGCAGAATCAGTGCTGTGATTTAAATTTTCTATTTCTATTCCACTAAATTGCCAATCGTTGCACCCTGGACACGATGACTCGAGCATGGATTCTCTGACGAGGGCTGACAGAGGTTAGATTCTGATCGCAGGCGTGTCTGAGCAAACTTGTGGCTGTAGGGGAGACGTGTGCGTTTTTTTTCTTTTGAAAATGTCATATTTACACCTGTCAAACTCTGCGGTCGCACTCGGGCGCGTTTTGGAAACAACTAGAGCCTTTTTGGTCTGACAGACGGCTGCTAATTAAAGATTAAAAACTAAATCATATCGTTGTCAGTTTAATGATGATAGAAGACACGGTATGAGCGGTAGACTGCATGCAAGAGCGACGTTAAAGGTTCTGTTTTGTTGTTCAGAACAGGGTTGGGGGGGGGGACACATTTCCACATCTGACGGAAAACGTCGGCCATCCCAGTTTCTCAGCGACATCTTCAATGATCTTCTTTTGTTCGACCTACAATCCGAAACCCAAAGATATTATAAATCAGTTGCATGTCAATTCATTGACCAGTCAATTTAGTTCTGGGTGTAAGAGTATGACGATGAGCAGTGGAGGGCATTGCCTTGTTGACCATTCGTCCTCCAAAATGTCATACATCACTCGTGTGGCCTTTTTTAGGGGGGGGGGGGGATACCATCAGTATCGCACTCCCAAAAACCCATCCGAGTCGAATCCTGGTTGCATTTCTGCTTGAATCCATAATGTCTTTGATTCTTCTGCAGCACGTACATGTTGACCCCTTCTGGTTTGCGTGAAGCTGAAACATTCTTCAGTATTCAGTGTCACAAGTTTAGGCCGGTCAAAGTTGAAGTGCATCACCGCCGTAAACCCTCTCGGCACATTCGAAACAGACACTGGGCCCGCTTGGTAAATGAGAGGCTCTTTGTTCGGCTCATGTGGGACTGTAGTTGTCGGTTCTTGTTTTTACTTGCTCCTCGCTCTTGTTTTGATCACCACTCGTGAGTTGACTGTGTCAACAAAGGCAGGCCTCTGACATTGTTACTACTTCACCTGTGTAAAGCGGATGGGGGGGGGCGTATTTGGCGAGATTTCAGATCTGCCTCCTGATAAGTGCCCTGCGGATGCCTGTCCCCAAAGTATGTGGGCCAAATATTTGTTGGATTGTTTCCTACATTTCTGACTTGTGAACATACCTGGCATTCTTTGTGGGGAGCAACAGGAAGGCAGTGTTTTGTGGTGATCTTGATTTATTTATTTTGTTTCCTATTTCGCAGTTCTGCAAGAGGTTCTGTGATTCTGTGACGGTGTCTTTGACTGACAAGAGATAACGTATGACAGTTGTAGGATATACACCTAAAAGATCAGGACGGTTCATGACATTTGTATGAACCGTCCCAAGTATTTTATTTGCTTTTCACCTTTCTGTTTGCGGTCAGCTTTGGTATTGATCTATGCTACTACAGCGGTGCGTTAGAAGAGATAACATGCATGTGACATAAATGAGGCTTTTTTTTGTGTTGTAAAGGAATGTCATGGAGGATTCACTGGCCGCCGCCTCAAGGCATATTCTGAAACAGCAGAGAAGCGAGACGTTCAAAATCTGTCCCTTCGCGCTGTGAACTGGGATGAAAGTTGTTTCTGTTTGCCAGAAAGATCAATGACCCAGAGCCCCAGACCTTTACCTGAACTGAGGCTAATCAATATTTGTTTAACCGATCGATAGCCATACATGTTGAGGAAGCAGGTGCAAGTGAATTTTGAATGATACATTGGAGACACTTTGCTTGTCTATAAAACAACAACAAGAAAACAAAAGATAGACTATGTTCCAATACACTAATTAGCTTAATGAGCTAGTGCTGCATCATTATTACATAGCAAATCTGCCTTTTGAAAGCATTGAACACATGCAATTTTGGCATTGAAGCAAAGCATGTTGAATTAATTTGAATCTTATAAGCCATTTACGACAATCGCATGTGCTTTTCAATCTGTGTTTTTTTTCTTTATATACCAACGCATGGATTTTCAAGTAGCATAGTTTCCCCCCCTTATGCCTGAGAGGAAAATCCAGACTATCCCAGAATACTATTTAGATGAAAGTATTGAATTATGTATGAGTGCACTTTGTTAGTCCACTTTGAAGACGTGAAATTATGCACAGTCCTTCTACATTAAATTGCATAAAACTTTGCCTGAATGTTTTTGTTTGTGACTGAGATGTTTGTAACCCGTGATGAAAGGCAGTGTGGGCTTTTTAGAAAAGATTCCAAACATGTTTGTTGGCCCATACTGGGATAGACGCTAATATTTCTTAGCACTGGGCGGGTGGGCCACCAAGCCCCTAAATTTGGTGGCCAAAATACATTTTTGGTAGCCAAAATGTTATGTAAAAACAATCCAGAAAAGGCAATCTAACACAACTTAATACAGCCTTCCTTAACTGTGACACTTCAATAAATTAAGATATTAACAGAATAAAAATATATTTTTATAATAATTCATTTAAATTGAAAACTCAAGTTCTTTGTAAACATATGGTAAATATATTATATCACAGTCTGTTAGTTCAGTCTATATTTCCTTCCAAAGGTATTGCAATGTTTGTGGAAATGTAACGTTGCTTTGGCGTATAGGGATGAAACTTGGTGGCCACAGTGGGCCACCTAAATGGAGACTTTGGTGGTCACAGAGTAACCTTTTGAGGGCCATGGTTAATGTCAAACCCTGCAATATGAATCTCACTCCTCTTTGATTTCATTGGGAGAAAATTCAGTGACCTAAATAACAGGTCATTTCTTGGTTGCCATATTGCACACGTGTACGTGTGGCCCCTGAAACAGATCTGGGGAGGAAGTGCCATGTGACACCATGGCCTTGATCTCTCCCCTCTCCCCCTTGCCCTGAGCCAGGGCTTGACCATGGTAACAGGTGTGACCCAGAGGTTAAAGAGCAAAGACACACAAATGCACAGAGGGGCAATTGCAATAGAGTGGTGCAGGAGTGGGTCCTAAAACTCCAGTTTGGATGCCTGAAATAAACTTGTGTTAATCACAGACCTTAAGAGATTTTCATGTTTTGCTCTACGACATAAAATACTCCACTCTTAAATTTAGAAACTTTTATGTGTCTCAAAAGGCAGTCGCTAACAAGTAGCTAATGAGGCTACAGAGGTTGCCGGTGACACTATCATCACCGGCAACCTACAAACATGCATCATCCCTGCAGCACTCTACAGTAGTGTTACTCGCATCACATGCAAACCTTGTTACTGAAGTTTTAACATTAGATTTATTTTTACACTGAGATAAATTGTGTTGTTTTTTTTTTGTTAAAACAAATCTCTGACTCAAGCCTACAAGTGTGATTTGCAGACTGTAATAGCATTTCTCTGTGCGATAGCCTATCGGAAATACTTCCCCTCAATCCAGGTTCATGCAACTCCTTTTCTGAAGTGTTTTTGAGTGAGGCACTGAATCCCTCCTCACTGCACGACTGCTGTTCTGTAGCTAGGGCTGCACTCCTTTGGAGAGGGATACATTATGGAGCTCAATGAAGTATCACATTCATATTTTAGTTCCTGATATTGTTGGCAACAGGCAGTACACTGTTCATATCCCACTCGCTGTCTTACCTCCACACATGAGTAAGTGATCGCAGTGAACAGAAATGTTTCCGATAACGCTCTCGTCAGTTGATAGAACATGCTGCCAATGTTAAATGTATATTTAGTGAGTAATTAGATCAAGGTTAAAAATCCAGCATATGTCACCAGCACAACTCCAAATTGAGGTCTCCACAAAGTTAAGTCCCACTTCACTTTTTCCAAATGTCACACTCTTTGTGAAAACAGCGTTGTTCCCCCTTTACACCATCACAGATTTGGCCACGTAATTGCCCCTTAAACAAAACACTCCAGGTTTTAGAAGGTCAGTGGACTCTGATAAAGTGCAGTTTGGGCTGGAAGCCTTGTCTAAAAACTTCAGCGCTGTCTGCAGTGAAGGCAGAGCTGGAGCCCAGTTGAGTTTTGTTTTAGATCTCTGGTCTTGATATAATTCGTGCTGGCAGCTCCAGGTCATGGCTTACACTGAGTACATTTTGCTGCTATCAGGCAATAACACCGCACCTACCAAATGTCAGTGTGTAGTGTCATCCAGGTGGGAAGATGTCAGAACCAATTAAAGTAATCCTCTGGACTCCAAAATCCACCCAGATGAATGGTGAAATATTTTTCAGTTCCACAAGTTTAGTAGAGTGTAGGTGTTGATTACCAAAAGCCCGTTTTTATGAATTGTTTATTTTTTGAATTTACCTGCATTTCTTCATGAAATCAAACATTTTTATTTTGGGTTTATTAACTGAGGAACTATCAAACCTCATCACGTGAACATACAAGGGACATTTTCAGATTTCACACGTGTTGCATGTGACATGACTTCGGTGTAGTTTTAGTATCAGTCCTCGATCTGCGGCTCGTTGCTAGGTGATCGATGATAAAGGAGCAGATCAGAGTGACGCTGTGATCTTACATCAAGCCAGAAGGCATCTACCCTGTCAGGGTGAGCACCAGCAACCTTGTGTGTGCTGTGCTCCTCTTTGTTTGCGTGTCTGTGAGTGCGCTCATGCTGGATGTGCATGTGGTCAAACATGCAATAAAACAGTAAAATGGCATAAGAGCTTTAATAAGGAGGAGTTGGAGGAAGGCACATCAGGCTGCAGATGCTTTGACTTAGCTACTTCCCCCAGTGTGAGCCAGGACACGATGACCTGTCTTATTTGGTATACTCGCGTGCTGCTCTGAAATCATATGGTCTGTAACTGTTGTATGTTTGAAACTTTGTTTCATGTGCTGCTGCCTGTCTTGGACAAGACGCTCTTGTAAAAGAGGTTTTTAATCTCACGGACGCCTTTTCCTGGTTAAATAAAAGTAAAGGACCTTTTTAGTATGCATGTTTCCATATAACCACAGGAATAGACGCTAATATATTAAGCACTGGCTGCACGGGCCACCAAGCCTGTAAATCTGGTGGCCAAAGTACATTTCTGGTGGCCAAAATGTAACGTTGTGTGAAAACAATACAGAGAAAGCAATCTAATGCAAATTAATACAGCCTTCCTTAACTGTGACACTTCAATAAATGAAAAGACATTAACAGAATAAAAATATGTTTTTATAATAATTCATTTAAATTGAAAACTCAAGTTCTTTGTAAACATATCGTAGATATATTCCATCACAGTCTCTTAGCTCACTGTCGATTTCCTTCTGAAGGAATCGGGATGTTTGTGGAAATGCAATGTTACTTTGGCAATGGCTCACAGTACAGGGATGAAACTTAGTGGCCACAGGGGGCCACCTACATGGAGTCTTTGGTGGTCACAAAGTAACTGTTTGTGGCCATATGGTCATGGTTAATGTCGAACCCTGAACCAACAAAGTTAGATCTACGTTATTGCATTTAATGTGAAAGCATTACTACTAGCAGTTATCTTTCCCATGCCATTTATTCCGTTTCAAGAGAGCTGATGAATTTTAAACAGTTTCAAATATTTCTGTTTGACCTGTTAAGGAACGTTGACTTTGTAAACATTTGTGATTATGTAGGAAAGCCAAGGCTATGTCTCCACTGATAAGCTATTAGCTAAGGTGTTGACCTTGTAAGTCGAATGAGCTATTAGCTGAAATGAATTTATAATGGAGTAATTCTTCATATATAAAAACTGTTGAATTAATCAAAAGGCACATCAGCCTGTAGTGAAGATGCTCATATCTAGCCGTTAGACGAGATATTTATGATAAGTGTGGTCAAAAACAAATATTTCTTAATATGTTAGAATGCATTATTCCAATAAGCCTCTGTGCCACAGCTGTTTTGTTATGCATATGTAGGACTATTAGCTCAGATGATGACCTTAATGACCCAACTCGGGCTAAAAGCTGCTCACCCATTGTCAAACTTTGTCCTTTCACCAAAGTGTGTGATTTAAAAGTGTGTCTCCTCTTCACAGGGTTCAGCCATTCAGCATCCCAAACTGACTTAATGGGCTAAAGCTGTAGGACTCAGTGATTTAATGATGTCAGATATTCTCCTTTTGAACTGACTAGCGGGTGTGGAATAGACGGCTCCCCCTACCATCATGGTCCTCTGAGGTCCATAAAACAAAGGCTGAACCAGGGCCAATGGTGATGTAAGGCCTTTTCATTGTTGACGTCTTCCAGACCTCTCACCTGTCTCACTGCTTGTAAAAAGCACTACGATGTCTCGTTAATGTCTCTTTAATAGCTGATTGATGTGGGTCACGTCAGACATTACATTAGCTGTTGCTTTTGGCCGTCAGCAAAAAGCCTAATGGATGATAACGTGTCAGCAGGGAGAATGAATGTTCTGCCAATTTTTGATGTTGATGAATGACCTGATGGTGCACTTCAGTCTCAAATCCCTCTAGGATTATTTTCACCCCTTTTCCGTCAACATGAAACAGGTTCTGTTACGGTTCGCGCAGCTAATTTTGAGCCGCTCGGCATGTTTTGACCAGCAATAAATTTGTTCGGAACCCAAAAAGGTAGTTCCCAGCTGGAACCAAAAAATTTCAAGGTTTTCCTTGACCTAAAGTGCACAAAGTCATTTTCTACATGTTGGGCAACAATGGTCTACTATGGTAATAGTCTTCTATGCCTTCTTATCAGTAGTGGTCTATGCTTGTTTTTTGGATAAAAGCAAATCTCTGTAATAACCAAACACAAGCTTGCAGATAATCGGTGCAATCCATTGTGCAATGGCCTTTGTTTATGTCGCATCCTTGATTTAAAATGGTTCTCATCAAAACGGGTAGAAACATTGGCTGGTTCGCTAGAAAGCACCAAGATTCCAAGAAACATGAATGGAATCGGTTCAAGAACCAAAGTTAATTTGGTAGAAAGAAGGCATTAGATGGGCTCAGATTCAATATTTCTGAAGGAAAATTGTGGATCTTGGACAAAGTTAGCTACCTCATATTCATATCCAACCTTCTCATAACAATGATTACAGCCTTGACAAATGTGTGTTTTTTGCGCACGTCGTTCACACACGACATTCTGGCCTCAAGTAGACTTCTGACCCTGCAAACAAAGGCTTCATTTGGAGATTCCTTCAAGGGCCTATTCCAGCTGCGTTGCATTCCAAGCTTGATATGTTCTGTTATTTCTCAGGCTCCCACATACTGACAGAGCAGTAGACTGGGAATAATAAGTGATGTTGTGGCTGTAACCTCTCAACAAGAGATTCCAAGGCTGTTTTGCACACAGTAAACTAATGAGTAGATTATTTTTAGAGGGAGCAGCAATTAATTATTTTCTTAGTTTTTATCGAAGGGATCAGATTTGTTATACAGATTAGTTTAAGACCACAAACTACAAAAAAGCAACAGCAAAAAAACAAAACACTAAAGACTTCAGTGTAGAGAGAAAATGTCAGAGTAGCCAGCATGTAGTTCATTAATAGTTCAAATCATATCCCACAGAAAATTACAAATACACTGGTAACAAAATGGCCATACACCCTGACTATCAGGCTAATCCCATTTCCCACCTATAGTTTAAACTCAGCTTGGCCTTAAAAAGTCCCAAACCCACATCAAGGAATGTGTTATGCAATAATAACATGACCTAACGTTTATACCATTTGATGCAGTTGTCTGTGAAGGACGTTGGCTATAAATCTATACTCTTGAGCTCTGAATTCTCAGAAGATTAATCTGTGCTTTCTTTATTACCATGAAATGTAGAAAAAGTGCCTGAATAAAGGAGTTTTGCAATCCCAGCTCCTAATACCTCCCTCAGTCTCAGAACTAACACAGCTTGCAGCCTGAGGCTGGAACGAGAGATGGCCAATAAAGACCTAACAATATGTGGTGGATCAAAATCCCTGGATGAATCCGGTTTCCAATTTCATTTAGAAGCAAAATGCCTTTAGGCTCGGTCCCACAGTTCTGCGTTTCTGGTGATTTAAATCTGGGCGTGGATGGATATGGGGTAAAGAAAATGACTCTAAAATACAAATAAAATTCACTCTCGACACTCCAAATAAAGTGGCATGCAGTCACATGCATTTGAGCCCACCCAGATGTGTGCAAACCTGCACAAACACACTTAACATTTCCAACACTGTCATCATGTGTCTCAGGGACAGGTGAAGAAGATCTACTGCATCAGTAGTGATTCTCCAGTTAGGCTTTTGATCTAGGGAGAGTGTTGGCACTAGTCCGGCCCAGTGGCCACTGCTCTCGGGGCTTTGCCTCGACTGAAGGTCTGACTATCAAAGACTGACTGACTGTGACTTTTTCTCAAATGTCTGTGGTTCAGTTGTTTCTATGTTGAATTTTAGGTTTGAGTTTCAAGCGGTGTAAATCAAATAAAAAGTGTTACGTGATCTCAAACCTTTACCTGCCTTGATACTGTATTGAGCTGCATATATGGAAGCATAATCCACCTTTGCAAGATCTGTGGTGATCTATCTACGCAAGTATTTGTTTGAGTTAGGACAAGACCTCTGATTGGTTGTGGCTATGCTGAGGCCAAAAGAATTCTGGCTTACTTGAATTGTTGAGTGCACAGAGGGGTACTTGCGTTTGGCCAAGTTGTGACCTCACTAACGCTCCTGGACTCAGCCTGCTTCTTAAAATAACATGCGACGTGTTGTGCCGAAGTCTCTCAGACATACCTTGCTGCTGCTGGACTTGTTTACCATGGTGAACCTGAGCTCTGCCTGCTGTTGGAGATTACAGGGCTGGATGGGGGCCACTTGCATGCCTCAATACTATCTCGTACATCAATCAGAAGCTTTTCAGGATGAAGTATTGTAGGTTTTCTTGAGGTGGGTTGTGTGAGATTACATGTTTGTGTGATATCATCTACACAGCTTTGCCTGCGGGAAGGTAACATTTTATAAACAGTTTTTTGGAGCTTGATTTTGCGATTTCCTTTTGTGGTTGTATTTTATATGGTCTATATATTCTGTATGGTTAAGTTTCATTGTGACAAAGCTCAGTAGAAAGTAGATTATATCATAAATTACAGATGAGATGGATGGAGGTGGTGGGTGTGGTGCTTCCCGGCAAATCCACACTTATTAATGGCTCTTCCTGACACTGCAAATGTATAAAACCTTCCTCCACTGTTCTGAGTGCTAAACTAGGTCATTGTGACTCACTTATTTCCATCCAAATGTGAAATTTAGAAATGCTCTCCTACTTATCTCTTGTTCTTACAATAAACCCCTCATCCTTTTTACGGCAGTTTTTAATCATCCTAATTCAGTGATGGACAGGGACGACTTTAATACTTCTGTGCCTCGGCTTTGGCTGATTCGAGGTCCTGGGAACGTCGTGTTAAGTGCTGTCTTGAACCGTAGTAGTGAACCTTTTGTAATCTACTATCTAATCTAAACTATGCAACATTTGAACCCAATTTCTACCTCAAACAGTGTAGGCCAATGTTGACACTTAAAATATTGTCAAAATTAGTAATCCTACATTTGTGTTTAGGTGATACAGTTATTAGGTTGTAAAAAGCCAAAGTAGGATAAAGCAGTATGGCCAATATCTTAACATTGATGAGAATTTCATTTCAGTTTCATGATATATTTCAAATCCCATTTGTTCCATAGATACCTGACTATTGCTGTGCAGTGGCTGTGTGACAAAGCAATGTTCACAGTGAGCAGAAGGTTTGCAGTGGACATTTGCTTTGCTAGTTGTGTTACTTAAAAGATGATTAATGAGCTTTTCTTCAACTTGCTAAATGTTTCCGTCATCGTCAACAATCTCCATTGGAAACACGTGGGAGAAATCCAAAGCCACAGAAGGTGCAGTTGCAGTGTTATGTGTTTTAACTCCATAGCTACACCTTAACCCAGTAATGCAAAATTGCTCCCCTTAAGCATAGTGGGAGCAATTTTGTCAAAACTCAAAATGTTAAATAATCCTTAAAATGTTTAATTCAGACTTTGAAATACAGTTTCTCCCTGTACAAAACAGAGTTGTGTATCACAATATTAAATCATTACAATATACACTGAGCTGCCCGTTTATTAGGTACACCCAGTTTAAACTAATGCAGTCTAATACATCATTCCTGCAACAAATCCTACCTTCATGAAGGTTATAGTGTTCAGTTTTTGTCACAGCTGTTTTTAGAGAGGTGTGTATTCATATGTATGGTCATTTTGAAAGATGTAGTTTGATGTGCTGTTGAATTGTAATGTGTTGTACTGAGACGAAGTGTACAGTCAAATTAGTGGAAATTAAATTAGGCAGGCTTAGACCACGCATAGTTCATCCATGGTTCTGTATGGATAACGAGAGAGAATTACATTTTTATTGAATATAAACTGAGAACAAATTAAAGTCTGTGCAGCTGCAACAGTAAATTTCCTGGCAAACAGAAGAACAGTCATACCTTACAGTGTTTGTCACTTAGCATTCCAAGGTGGTTAATGCATTACGCAACATTCACGGTGAAAATGCATCCCAGCATTCACAACCTCCTCACTTGTAAACAAACATCCGCTGCCTGGCCTTGCCTGACACAGCGAGACTCTTTTCAGCAAATAATCCTGATGCTGCTGCTCAAATTAAATTTGCAGACTCACCCCATTTTCAAGTCACCCAGCTGGGTGAGGGCACATCTCAAATTACATGTTAACTCTAGACCCTCCTGTTAGTCGCTGTCTCACGTACACACATACACACAGCCCATCCACGCTGTGAGCTCATTAGCAATTTTAGTGCATGCCGAATCTCTGTAGCAGTAACTGCCCCCCGGTTGTGTAAGTGCTTGTTGTTCGGCGCGTGACGCGATCTGGATCGCACGAAGATCGAAATGGCAAGAAAACAAACACTCTCATTCCTTCAGACCCTGGCCCACAACCGGGCCCATACCACAGCTATATCGGGCTGGCAGGCTGATGGGGGGGGCTGGTCATTCGTAGGGGATGAGACAAGTGTAACGTGTCTGTCTGAGAATGGTGTGAAAGAGAGCAAGTAGCATATTTAGGACAGAAGGAACAGAAGTCCTTATTCGGACGTTAGGAGCATGTTTGTGGATTTGGTGTTTTGAACTGGCTGCTTGCTTGTGAAACATGTGCGTGAGTGTGTCACTGTGATAGCAGGTGGGTGTCCTGCCCAGATATTGGCGTTCAGCCAGGTCTGGGCCATGGGACGAAGAAGAGGAGGTGGAGGAGATGGAAGCACTGTGATCCAGAGGACCGTTGACTGACAGGAACAGTGGCTGCGCACAAACTCGCCAATGAGCACGACAACAAGCTCCAGTATTCAGTTCATTTTATATGTCTGGAACTCTGTACTGGAACAACATATTCCACGATCAAAGGGAAAATGTGATGTTCAAACATGAGGAGCGGTTTCTCCCCTCTGGCACTGTTAATGCACATTAAGGAGCTATGTTTGTTTTCTTTGCTGAAGAAGAAAAGATGTAAATGGGGAATATACACACGTGTATTTATTCGGGCATGCATATTAATTACTTGTGCCAGCACATCTTCTTCCCTCTTGGCGAGTCCCAGAGTGGAACACCTGCACCAACACGTGATGTGGACTCGGCAACGATCAGAGGAAACCTTTCCTATGTTTGTTTGTGTTAAAGTCAGAAAGAGCAGGGTGTTTTTTTTTTGGGGTGGAAGGAGCACTCAAAAGAGGACTGCAGTAGGGAAGATGATACCATTTCTTACACTGTGAAAGGTGCCCCGGTTGTGCTATCATCTCTGTTTTAATGTGCCATTGAAAATGTGAAACGGGTTCAGTTGTTGAGAAGTGGAAAAATAAGTAGTGATCCAAGATGTTCCAAAGCAGTTAGAGAGCCTGTTCTTCTTGCTCAGTGCTCAGGGTCAAAGTTAACTGCTGTTTAGACTAGCTTTTATTTACCAAGGGAACACACACAGGCCCATTTGGACAAGATTAATTTATCTACTGTAGGGGTGATTTTGGTATTGTTTACACTAGTCAGCCTTTGTAATCTGCAATCTCTGTAAGAATGAATAGGACAAATTGGCCAATAATCTAGTGTACAACAATTTATGTACAAAACAGAAAAAAAAAAAGTTGATGT
>JAVQJV010058542.1:0-44228 GCA_036024995.1 Gadopsis bispinosus | reverse complement strand
CTCTCTGTGTGTGTGTGAGGTAGTCAGGTAAGGCCGACTGCAGGAGGAACAGTGGTGACCAATGCGATGTGAGGCCATGATGAGAGATTGTGTAGGGAGTTGGAGGTTGACACAGAGGGTCAGAGGAAGAGATGGGGGGGTGGGGTACCAGATAGGGCTGCATGGATGGTGAGACAGCAGTCGGGGGGTAGGAAGGAGGCAGAAGAGGACAGGGAGGGGTAATAGAACCACTGCAGTGCTTTCGCCTGGAACAGCTCAACCTTGGGCTGTAATTACTAACCATACATCCCACTTTTGGGGTGACATCTCCCTTCTCCTGGACTAATGGAGGGGAATTAGAGGGGATCTTAAAAGTCAGAAAGAGTGTGGGGGGGGGGGGGGTTGTGCCATTCCTCACTTCTTGGGGCAAGAAATACACAGCAGCAGCAGCAGGAACAGGTGCACTCATCACTGAGAGAGTCAGGAGTTAGGCTGCGTCCGACTGTGATCACTCATTGACTGCTTTCTACATAGAAAGCACAGTAGTTTACTCGAGTGAGCTGTAAATAGATATGTCCGACACTTGTGAATCATCGTTACTTTGCATCATCACTGACAGATGTAGATTCGCACGACTGGAAAATGTGCATCTATAAAATGTGGGATTGTTAGCAGAAAGTGGTGACGATACAAAGAAAAAGGAGGGATGCATTTATGGTGCTAAATATATAATATATGCACCAATACGGTCACTCACTCACGCACTCAATATTATAAATCAACAGTGTTAGTACCCCGTTATTGTTTTGTGTTTACAATTTTATCTTATGATAAATTGACATCACTTCCTGCTTTTCCTGTTTTTTGTGTTCTTCGTGCCATTGTGAACCTGTTTTCGTGCACATAGTTATCATAATACACTTATTCACATTTCTACATTTTACAGCTCCCCTCCTTTTTTCCTTGTATTATCACTATCCCATTTTGGAGGCCTTTTCCACAGTTTATCGTGGATTCTGGGGTGTAGCAGATATTTCTTTTGTTTCATTATTGGAATGTTTGAGGGCTCTTTCTCTCTCTCTCTCTCTCTCTCTCTCTATATATATATATATATATATATATATGTGTGTGTGTGTGTATATATACACATTTCACATTTAGAATTATGACACTTAAATAAAATTGCCAACTGTAAATGTAGTGCAGTAAATAGTGAACAGGGAGGGATTTCGGACACGGCTTTAGAGTTGCACTGGGATGAAATATGATCTTGGGGTAAAATCTAGGGAGTGACAGTACAGTGGCATCGTTGGATCAGATGGAGGGGGACTGCAGCATGCTCGTGATCTGCATCACCCTCAGTAAATCTACAAATTTATAAACACCAAACTTTTGATGCATAAATCAGAGTTGCTGCACCAAATGAAACTAGTCAGAGATACACCGACATAAACAGTGTAATTACTAGTTACATGTGTATCATATTTATTAATTTGCTCCTGAAATATAACATTACAGTTAATAGTGCCCCATATAATTAATTGGGGTGGGGTGTTACTGCATGTAGGCTGTTCATGATCTGTGCTGCTGTTGTGTTTTTTTTTTTTCCGTGCACAAATACAGCTCTTGTCGAAAGGGGATTGTGGGAACTCGACATGTTTACCCACAGGTCTTGTAATGATCTGAATTGACTTCTGTTTGCCCAATTGTACTATGGAGCTTATTTTAGTTAAATGCCTCTTTGGATGCAGATCAAGAGCGAGAAGGAGCAGGCAGCTCCGTTTGCCAAATAAACACGTTTACTGACGAGGCTGGTAATGATCTCATTACATTGAGCCAATACACCTGTGTACGAGGGGAATCCAGAGAGGGGCGGCGGGCCAGGGAGGACAAACAAAGCGTGAAATCACTAAATCACACTCATTATTGGGGGATATCAGTAGGGCCAGGATCCTAATGTACCATGAAGAGCATTCACTGCTTAATGGACATTTTACACAATTTTCTATGCTTTTTATACATTACAGTAAAACACATTTTGAACAATAGCTGAGCCATTTACTGTATTTTTGTTATGTTGTGAACGTTCAGATTGAACAAGCACACAATTTCCCGCTTTAACCGGGCTGATTTGTGTTATCTTCATCTCCCAGCTTTACAAAATGTTGTGTCCATGCACAGACTCTTCTTCCGATGCGTCTGTTTTTACCATGTTGTTGTCTGATTAGACTAAAGAACCTGAAAGATCAGGCCTAGTGTGTGTTGTAAAACAGCTTATGGCGTCTGTCGATCCACCAGAGTAAAAGAAACCCCTGTCTGACCTCTTGTCATGTTCCGCTATCAGCGTACAATGCTGAAACAGGCTCCCTTTGTTGTACACCTGACCAGGAACTAATTTCAGTGCGGCCCCCTCTACCGGCAACATGGGTGAGAGGGCGGGGAGTCTCTGTTACAGCAACGCCACTCTCGTTATTTCGCAATTAATGTCAAGCCCTTGTTATTTGTCATTGGAAATACATGGCTTCGGTGCTGCTGCCGTTGTTGCTGCCATATTCTAATTTGTTCTCCATTATGGAAAACACTGGTGTCGATTAATTTCACTTTCATGGTTTGTACACACAACAAGTGAGTGTGAGGTGTTGTTGTTTACCAGCAGCTCTTGTCCAATTTATAAAGGCTGGGGAAAAAAGCTTTTAAATGATGGCATGTTCAGAATCCTTTTTTTTTTTTTTTTATCATTTGCAAATTTAGGTTTAGATCGTTTCTGTTATATACATTTTTGAATATGCTGTAACCTTAGTACATTTTTTGCATTTCAGAGGTTTACTCCTATTATTTGTACGGTTAGTTTTAAATTAAATCAAATTACAGTGAAAATGCAGACATTTTGTGTGACATTGAGAAGATTTTATGACATTTGTTTCCTAAAGCCTGCTGCTCCACCTGCAAATTCAAAGCGCCTATTTACTCCGGGAGTTACACTGCTCGTTTTTTTCTGTCATGTTGTTTTTATTTTCATTTCCATTTCCTGCGAGTGAAATGATCTCCGCTCACAGCCACAGTCCCCTCCATTACACCTAATAAGGTGTCATATAATTTAATTCCATGCTTCACTTGTCAGAGAGGCCTTCCAATCCAACTGCAATTTTGAGTTTTAATAGATATTAGTCCTTAACACTCTCCTCACAATTAGGCCTCCCAGTTTTGCTCTTAATGAAAATCAGATTAAGACATATAATCTAATTACAGTTCATATTAATCCACCCTCTGATACACTCTGCCCGCTGCTCTGCCTCTCACACCCTCTTTGCCACAATCAGTTATTGTGGCCGTCAGTTTGTCAATCAGGGCACTCACACTGTACAGTGTATATGTGTGTTTCTGACTGTGGTCTGTATTTACTGTAGAGGTGGGGACTGAAAAATGTGACGCTGCTCTGTGCTGTTGGACTTTTCCACGACACTTTGTAGGATAGTAAATGTCAAAGGAAATAAAAATACGGTGAAGGAAAAAAAAAAGTGAATCTCATAAATTAATTCAACCTATGGGCCAAAAAGACCCATTTAGACTTGTAATTTAGAAATGAACTTCTCTCCCTCTATCTTCAGTTTTGTCAGTTTTATCGTGACTACATGATTTGGATGGTGCTATGAAGTAGCCTCGGACTGATAAATTCTGTGTCTATCTGCCGACATCATTTCATGCGGGAGACGTCTTTATCGAAGGCCCTTTGATGTGCTGAAACATCACAACAAGGTTCAGTTTGACTGTCATGTCTGTTCGATTGTTTATTTGACATCCTCTATTATGAGCCATATTTTCATAAATGCTGCCATCTCTGTATAATTACCAAAATAATCAACAACCGACCTCCCTTCCCTTCTGATCAGCCCAGTATGATCAGTGATACCTTCTTGAGGGCCGCCGGTCAGATCCAAAACTTTATCTAAGAAGAGAGGAAGGAGTCTTAAACCACAATAATTCAATCAGTTTCATCACTTCAGAGAGAAATGATTAACTCCCTCTACTAGACCACTGGGTTACTCAATGAAAGAAATTATATGGAAAATTGATGTTGCAGCCCCAACCTCCACCATCACCACCCCATTAGATCCAACCCCTGGGAATCAAAGTTATCTACAGAAAAAACTAATCTTTGAAGCATTGCTCGCTTTCACTTTTTTTTTTCTCTCTTCATGTCTTTGTCTGTCTGTCTGTCTCTCCGTCTCCCTGATTGTGTCTCAGGCTTTGAGACAGCCAAGTCTTTTGCTCTTCATGGTGCCCATGTGATCCTGGCGTGTCGAAACCTGTCCCGGGCCAGCAAGGCAGTTAGCCTCATACAGCAGGAGTGGGTAAGTGGCAGTCGAATCTTCAAGAATCCCTTTCTCCATATTTAAGTGTACTCCGTATATATAAGAGCTGTTTTCTATCTGTCCTTCCTGCAAAAAGGATCCCTCCTCTTCATGAGGTTACTGCCTTTTCTTAAGTTATGTTCTTTTTTTTTTTTATTGTTTTTTTTAGTTCAGATATAATTTGGAATTTGGGGCTATATAAATAAGAATTCACCTGACTTGTTATAATATAAACACAATTTATATTACATTAATTCACACGTCACTAATAAATGACCCACATGTCTGTATGATGCACACATTCAGGTCTAAATGAAAAAAAAAGTTGAATTATTCATGTTTGCGTTCTACGGGTGTGTGTGTGTGTGTGTGTGTGAGAGAGGGAGAGATCTGATAATTACCTGAGATTATTGCTCTAATATCGCTGAGCTTGTGACGCGTCCCCAGATTTACGAGTGTGGGAAAATAAACAAGTGAAATGTGGGTGCTGGAGCAGAAAGAATAAGCCATTAGCACTGGGTTGATTACAGAGAGTAGGACTTGGAAGAAGGAGGAGAGCGAGTGCTCAGCACAGATATGGAGAGAGAGGCTGAGAGGCAGGGAAAGAGGGGGAGCGAGAGAGGGAGACAAACGCCTATGAGCGAGGGTAGATCTGCAGTGTTTAAACTCACCCAAGTCTCTAATTGAAGTATGCCCCTGGGGCTGTCGGTGCTGCTCCGCAGTGTGAAATCCAGTGTACAAATCTATTAATGTAGCTGCTTTGTCTAAATGAGTGAGGAAAAGCTCTGATCCAAGCTTCAGATTCTGCAGTCAAATTGATTTTCAAGCTTCACACCTGCCACAGAATTATCCAAGATGTTGTTAAATGTTTGTGAATTAACAAATGGAAGCGGCTTCAACAGATTAAACGCCTGGTGATCTCTGCAGCGTAAATGATAATCTTCCTATTTGTGGTACATTGGCACGTGGAATGTGCAGATTGTCAGCAAATTAAATGATTGAGTTAATAGAGTTCTGTATAGTTCAAATAGAGCACGAGCAGTGAATTAGCATTCGTTAAGCTCACTTCATACCTCCTTCTCAAGGAATCCCCCTGTTATAGGCTAATGAATAAAAGTCACAATATCAGAATAAATCTTTGCCACAAATTCTCCCCTCTGGCGACATTATTAATAAATTCAGGAGAAGAATAGAGAGGAGGATTAATCTTTAAAATGATGGATGGACTCTGCTCTCATTCCCATGCTCCTGCGTTAAGGTCATTTTGATAAGAGGGTATATTTTGGGGTCCTCTGTACAAAAGGTCATCATATCTACTTCCAGTTCCCTCTCAGAGTTCCGCTCTGGCTGCCAGGACTGGAACTGCTGTCCTGATTGCACAGGACCTCTGACCTCTAACTACCTGCTTGCTATTACTCTGAACTCTGTCTTTCTCTCTGAACTCTGTCTTTCTCTAACTCTTTTTGCGTGTCTCTGGCTGTGTGGGCCAGCGTTGCTGTGCAGAGGTGAGAGTGATGGCTCGTCCGCAGCGCAGGGCGGTGCCGTTCAGTGTAATGCTGTGTTCTGACAGTGGGTATAATAGTGGGGTCACGATGGATAATGGGCAGGTCAGAACAGCCACTAGCTGTTAGGAAGAGCAGGGTCAGAGAGCTTATCCTTACCAGACAATCATACTGCGCTCTGCCAGGAACGGCTACAGTATAAACAAAACAAAAGCCTTTCAGAATATTCCCGGAACAAAAAGGGCCGTCCTGTACTTCTACTTAATCTTCAACTAATATGAAAGTATTTGTTTCTATATTTAACACATTTAACTGTTCATGCTTGACATTAAAGAGCTTGTTTTGCACTCAAGAGATTGTATTACCTGTTTGTGTTTTTGCTGACGTCTTTTTTTTTATCATGAAATTAGTTTCTTGCTGTGTTTATGCTACATACTGTTTTCATGATAGGACTTTAGCTGCATCTCCACCGCAGGCCTAATCTGAGCAGAATGTGTTGTTTTCTCTGCCTCTGTTCGAGCTGTGAGGTGAGACCCCTCCAGCAGGCTCATTAGGGGAGTTTGGAGAGGCGGAGAGGGGATAAACATTTACCTTATGATTGTGTTTTACAATAAGCTGGATGCTGGGTTCAAAGGGGACTGTTTTTGCAGGCTGTGATGAAGCCACAGTAAAACCAGGAGGGTATTAAGCAGCAGATGGGTACTGGGAGAGATGGGAAGACAGATAGAGAAAGTGAAAATGCTGAGAGTGAAGTGTGGAAACAGATTTGCAATAAAAGGAGACGGATAGATTTGGAGGGGCAAAATCTTTGACTTCTTTGACAAAATCTTCCACTAACATATTTAAATTTGCTCTGCAGCTCTTGGCCTCTGCCTTAACTATGACTTAACTTAGCTGTTTTCCCACAGCCCCTATCCATCTCCTATTCCGCTCGCAGAACAGGAAGGTTAAGTTGCTGGTTAACAATCAAAGTGTTGCCTGCGTGCCAGAGATGTATTTTTTCTGATTGCTTTTAAAATTCTGCTTATCTTTGACTCCAATGTCTCCCTCAGAGAGCTGTAATGGACTCCCCGGAGATACAGCCCACTGCTAGGCGGGCCAACCAAGGCCCTTGGCCCCTGAGTAGAATACAATACGCACATGGCCATACATGGTCTTATTTTGTAATTTCTTTCCTTTTTCAAAATCCAAAATGCTTATTTCCCCCACTGCCCCTTTCTACAACACATGCTAATGAGATGCTTTGTAAGGCCGTTAATTAGTGAGCTACTCACTGATTGCTGTGTTTGTTTTTGTTGTGTGTGTGTGTGTGTGTGTGTGTGTGTGGGTGTGTGTGGCAAGGGGGGTATTAATATGGCTGTGTGCCGCTGAGGAGAGTTCTGTCAGGGTCTGCTTTGGAACCAATTAGGCTAAAGCTCAGTGTCCACCGAGGCTACTGGGAGAAAAAAAAAAGCCTGCTGCTTGCAATGTCAAACAGCAACATTAACACAGACCAGAAAGGCAGAACGAGACAGGCGGACTGAGAGCCGATAAGCAGCGGTCACTTGTACAGGCAGAGAGACAGGATATAGACAGACAGTTCCTCTGCTAGTTCAGATACAGTAGTTATCAGATTCAAGCCTTTAGATCTATATATATATTTCTCTACCCATGTACTGTAGATACTCTTTCACTGGTTCTCATGCTGTCGGATAAGGTAACATCAGACTCAATGAGACACAGTGTTCCTCTCCAAGCGTCTGCTATTTCAGGTGAAATGACTGGATTTTTACAAAGCAGAGGTGGAAAAGGTCTCGAAAGGCAGACGTAAAAAAGGCAGTCTCTTCTTGAGGATGTCGGTAGGTAAACCTGCGCTCCCATACCTTCCAGATACACAGTCTTACTGATTCACACGGGCTTTTCCTTGCTCATAGCTTACATGATTTATAATGAGAATGTCACATGTTTATGCATCATGGCCTACATACATCAGTATGAGATGGCAAAGTTCTGCATGAGTCCCCTATAGAAAACTTTGTCTTGCATGACTGTGTTCATTAGGACAAATCCATGCATTCAGACCCACACCTGTTTGCATAGGAAAAGTGTGTGTGTGTGTACGTGTGTGTACGTGTGTGTGTACGCCTGCGTTTGCCCGGTGCATAACCTCTTGTGTCAGTCTGACAGGCCTTGCGCCCCGCTGGCCACCATGCCATGCCACGCTCCTCCCGCTGAGGCCAACAGGAAGTGACACATGTGAAATGCTGACCTGGTGGGTTGCAGCCCCCTCCAGGCCCTCAGGATGCTGCTCTTTTAGTCACTCTTCCCCTCTCTTCCCTCGCTCCCTGGCTTTTTCTTTTTTTCATCTTTCAGAATGGCCTCAAAAGACTTTTGTCCCCCTCCGTTCACCCTTCGATTCCGTACCACTTTTTTCCTCTTCTTTTCTTTCCCCAAATGATTAAGGAAATTGCAGCCCATTTCCCAGGTCAGTGAGCAGGTCTGTAGCGCACTTCTCTGCTGCCAGAGAGCCCAGTAGATCATAGTTCAGCATTTTTAAGCCTTATATCTGGCAGGATTTTAAACTTTAGCTTGTTTTTCCTTATAATTTGTTTGCTGATGTGACATCATGTCATAACAAGCTTATTTTCTAGCAAATATGACCTAAAAACAAGGCAACAACTAATACCAAAACAACAATTCCCCTCAATTGCATTAATTAAAACATACATACATTTTTATGGTACTTAAGGATGTCTCATATGGTTCACTTTCTTTCATTAAAAAGCATAGGCAAAAGTCATTCTTTTTCATGTGGTTTTGCTGACACACCACTGTTAAAGCTCAGATAAATCCAGCGGAGATTGTTGTTGGTGATGTCGACGCTTGTACTTAAGCAGCCCTAGAGCCCCTTTTCAGATTGTCCCCAGACTATACCAACATTATACCTGCACTTCCCCCTCTCCCTGCTCTCCTAATCCTCTTCTCCAATCTCAGGTGCATCCACTGAATCATTGAGGGAGTGGCGGCTCTCCCTTATTTCCAGGATGAGGCGTTGTGCAAATCGTTCTGTTTCCTCGCATATTAGTAGCATGCATCCGCCTCTCCAGGGAGACCTTCTCATCTCTCTTTATTTACTTATTTATTTGTTTGTTTCCTACCTGCATTCCATCTGTAAACTGGGAATAAAAAGGTCCCACGTCTCCAACTATGGTCTACATCAGCTTGGCGCTGAAGAGAGCAGAAGGGATGGATGGAATGAGGGTGGAATTGCGATATGTAAATTTGATGAGGAAACCCCTTTTCCCTCAAATTCATCCTTCTCTGATTCCTCCAAATGCACACAAAGCTCAGCAACTACAATAGGATTTCCAGTAATATACCATTGAGGATTTCTTTATATTACACAGGTGACGGTTACAATGCAGCTTGTGGGAATACTAAAGGAGGCTTTGTGTAGTATAGAGGGTAAGTATAAACGTGTAAGAGTACGTTACAGTAGTATACATTTTGTGTGTGTGTGTGTGTGTATGATGATATGTATCATATACATATCTATGTTATACACTCCACAAGTACAGTATGTGTGCACGTGCATGCACATTGCCCATTCACATGGTGTGTATTTAAATGCTTGATTATGCATTTTGCATAGCTTTGGGACATGCATCACTCTTCCCAGACTGCTAATAAAGTGACCAGGGAGATGGGGGAACCTAAATGAATCCTAAAGTGCCTGGCTTGCATTCCTCACTCCCTCACTCTCCCTCACTGCTCTGCTTAGTTATTCCAGCCCGTCGTGAAAAGCTGTGCGCCGCTCAGCTCTCCTCCTCCTTATGTCTGTCTGCTACAGCCAGGTGCTCTGTCTCCTGAAGAGGTGTGGCCTGCTCCTAATTGCCTGGACCACAGTGAACTATGGGCAAATGCCCTGTGTGAAGGAGCACCATGGAGGAATAATTTTGAATAAATCACATAGTTAGCCGGGTGGTATTTTCTGCTAAATAAGCAGTTCAGCAGCCGTCTCACATGGAGGTGTGAGCGTTAGAATGACGGGTCACTTGCCATAGGTCATGTTGGGGAGGATTTAAATGATTTAAATGATGTCACTGCCACTGAAGGGGACAGGTTGAGGAAGGATGTGTAAGGCAGCACCTCTTTGTTGTTTGAACCTGACAGACTCTCATCCTTCACTCTTTCACGCTCCCCTCTGAAGGAGGGCTCATAGCCCTGGGAGGAGGGCTTCTTATGATGAGAGAGGTGAGAGGTTGCTGGGATCTCTTTCACTCTTTCTCTCCCTCTTTCTCTCTCTGCCAGCAGAGAATGTTTTTATTGAAGTCTGAGAAGTGCTGACCACAGAGAGACAAGTCCAGCACACACTGTAATGTTTTAAATCGGGAGACGAGCCAGTTGTAATAAGCTGCAGCCAAATAGACTCAGGCTTAGTTGATGTCTGCCAAACAGGCAAACATAGTAATGTTGAATGCAGAAACCATCTGGCAACTGGCTATAACGTTTATCCGATATTACCCCAAGCTCTTTTAGCATCTTTAGCGCAGTTTGAAATGAGCACAGGCTCTCAGATCCCGCGATAAAGTTCATAGGAGATGTAAAAGGCTAATTAGATGTAATTCTGTGTTTGATGTCTCTGTGAGATTTAAATTGTGTGCTGCTGTCTCTCGTCATCTCTCATAACCCACCAAAAGTATATTTAGACCTGAGTGTGTGTGCACGTCCATGTGTTTGGTGCCCTACATGTCCATGTCTGACTGCTTTTCACGTATGAGAACAGGGAGAAAAAAATATGATAGAAGGAGAGAGGAGTGTGCACGCATGAACCCAGTAAGTTTGTGTTTGCTGTGAAGGACTACTAATGAACAGACGAGTGCGTCAATGTTTCCCGGTCAAGACTGTAGTCAAGTGCTCTCTCTAGAAGAGACGTGTGGAGTCATGATGATGCTGCTGTGAACATGGTACAAATGGGCTGTAAAACCTTCTCTAGAAATTGTGTATTTCCTTTTTTGGAGAAATGAACAAATATAATGATGATACAACACACAGTTGTCTTCCGTGTATTTAATAAAGTAGAACATTAAAGAGCAAACCGATTCAATCTATTCAGCTGATGGACAGAGCTCATACAGAGTTAATGCTCTACATGAGTCGGACAAAAAAGATATAGATACAGCCACACATTTATAATTACAACATGGCAAGGGAGGAACATCTGTTGACCTTGAGCTAAATCATCTCTCTCTCTTAACAAGTAACAAGCATCCTAGGAGTATCAAAGGATGGACTTTTCTCTTATCGCTTCCCCTTAGCAAGGCGAGTTTCTTCCTCACAAATCAAACGTACCAAGGACACCATGGTACTTCAGATGGAACTTTCACATGGCAAACAATACTGGAGATAAAAATGGGCTTTTTCAAACAAAGATGTCACCTTAACACACGATCTTTAATTGTTGCCATGTATTTACAGTGTGTAGGTTCGACATTAACCCCGTGGCCAAACATCCAGATTCCTTTTTAGTTCAATATTCCATCATTGTATCTCTGCAAAGGAAGCGAGACTGTGAACCAAGAGACTGAGAGAATAAGTGCCATATGTTTACATAGAACTTGAGTTTTCAATTTAAATGAATTATTATACAAATATCACAGAAGATCTGTGGTTAGTTCTCCAAGATGTTTGGAACAACCTACCAGCCGAGTTCCTTCATTCTTAGTTTACAGCATTTTTTCACACCTGCCTAAAACCTTTGCACAGTACTGCATATACGTAGAATTTTAATTTGTGTTGATTTTATTTCCCTAAAATCAATATATAGCATTTTGGTCACTGCAAATGATCATTCTTGACTCTGTAAATGGCTTTTGCTGATATAGCTGCGTCTCTGAGCCTTGTCTTGTGTTTATAGGATATTCTCAGCAGTCAGGTCTCATGGAATTGATATCAGGGAACCTGCTCCAGGCATCCAAACAATCCTGCCCCAGGCACAGCTATCATTATTTTCTGGGAAGTGGTGTGGATGCATGCTTGTGTGTGAGTGTGTGCACACACTTGTAAGTATGTATTTGTGTGTGTTTGTATGTGCTTTGACACAGAGTTAACACTGGTTTACAGCTTAATCAGTCTGTGTAACTGAATGCATATTTATCAGAGAGAAAATTCATGTTCAAAGAATCTGACCTCAGCCGATGCATCATTATCACACACACACACACACACACACACACACACACACACACACACACACACACACACACACACACAAAATCCACATTTCATTAGAGGGGCAGATTCAGGCAGCAGTAGATTAAAAACAACGTGTGTTTTTACAGGTCCATAAATCAAGCATGGGACGAGGGGGATTCATTTAGAGAACACCAGAGTTGTGGTGTAGTTGCCCTCACGTGACTAATGCTTAACTGTGATACTTTGATACACTGCCTTTTTATTAGTTTCATTCTCTCCTGCCCCATATCAATGATTATGTCTCAGCTCACATTTGACTTGCAGAGTAGGCTGGATGTTGTGTTCATTTTGGTTGAACATTTGGATGATGAAACGGCCTCCCCATCTTACCAGTGATTAAGCCTACACATTGGCAAATGATTAGGCCTACAGAACCGTTTTGGCAGCATTATGTGTCGTAATCTTATGCAACTTTGTTACTCGAGATTGATATATATGTATATTGTGTAAGGAGTGAATAAATCACATTTGTACTTTATTTTCACACAATGCATACTGTGTTTGGATAGTGAAGCCAGGTCATAGTCTGTATTCTTTTCATCCACTGAGCCACCTCTCCTGGAGGAATGGTGGATGGAGAGCAGGGCTGTTAATCTGTTATTGCTATTTGGGCAGCTCGTACTTTCAAAACGGTACCAGTGTTTTAATGGTGTGTGAAGCAGTCCTATAAAATGTTTTGTTGTTTGTTGTTCAGTGATGTTTGGGCATAAATGCAACATTACACATACACTCCCACGCGCGTGCTCCCTCTACCGCGGGTCCGGATTCGGAGCGTTTAGCTGCGTGTTGGTGAGTGTGTAATTTCCAGTTTCAGTCATCTCTGGGTGTTGACGCTGGTTTCAGGCTAGAGAGCAGGTGTAATTTCCCCTGCACTAAAACCCCAACAAGTGGCACCAGGGGAGAGAGGAGTATATTACAGGTTCAAGCGGCTCTGCTCCCCTGGACCGCAGAGAGCTACAGGCTCACCTGACCTGTGACCAGGCACAGCCCCTGTGTGTGGACGTGTGTGTGTCTGTGGGTATGTTGAGGGAGGCTCAGAGGTGTCTGAGCTGCCTCGCTGTGTTTCTTTCATAGTGTAAAGCCGTTATTAGGGTACCGGCCTGTTTGGGGGGCCGCAGGGCAATATTATTTCACGTGTTCCAATTGAGAAATGACCGCGTGTGTGTGTGTGTGTGTAGGGGGGGGCGGTTACCCTACAACTTTAGGTAACCAGCTCCATATAGAGGCAGGTTAGAAGGTGAACAGGTTGGGTAGCTATATCAAATAACTGTAATAACACCTGCAATAAACCAGTGAATACAGTTTGACCTTTAACCCTTAACTCCCTCAGTCACAGCATTATATGTAGACCATCTGATTAGTTCTGCCGAGGGCTGGATGCCATGAGGAGGAGGAAGTATGATGTCTCCAACTTTGGAGAGCTTTTTGTTCCACCAGTGCTGTCATAATGGATTGGGTTATTCTTTCTGAGTGGACAGTTAACTTTTAAGCACTATTTTAGTAATTGTCTGCTCTCCTGAACAGTGAATGTCCAATCATAGCTTAGCAACCGTAACTATGCACGGTAGTCCAGTCAAGCTTTGGAAACCTCCACATGCCGAAGTGGTGTTCATGGGGCTGTAGTAAGAAAATTATATACTATTGACTTTTTTTTTTCTTTTTTTTTTTAAGCCTTTCCAAGGCTAAATTTAACCTTTTTCCATATCCTACTTGTTATACTAGAATTAACTAGCTCTACTCTAATCTGCAAATGAGGATGTTAACTTTTTGCCTCAGACATTTAGCTTTAGCCGCAGTCTTTTAGCAAAATATTCTCTGTTTAAAACAAGTCAGCAGGAAACATTAAAAGTCAGCAGTAGACGACATCTTCAACCAAACTCATGGAGCTAACATTAGCTTAGTTATTTAGCTACAGCAATAAAATCTAGCAAGCAAAATTAAAGGTTGCCACCTCTGTCAGAAATCTACGACCCATTATCACCCGTTATTATTGTAAATTATATATGTGCCATGCGAGGACAGAAAGCTAGACAGTCGTAGCAACAGGTCAAGTTTACTTTTACAGCCCAATATCACAAATCACAAATTTGCTTGAGGGGGTTTACAGTCTGTACAGTATAAGACAACCACTATCCTTAGACCCTCAAAAAAACCCAATTGGGACGGGGCTTAGCGGACTCAGAAGAAAAGAGCTTGAAATCCTTTTGGGACTTTAGAGAGCAGGTGGAGGAGTACAAAGTTCCAATACACTATGTATGGAAAAATATTAGATCTGATTGTGCTGTACTTGATCATCCACTGAGCGCCTTCACCCTCGTTATTTGCGGTGATGTTCTGTAATGCACAGAGAGCTGCTGCAGGACAGAGTAATCTGACGGACCTTTGTCATTCCTACAGGTCTCTCTGTGTTAATTGGTGCCTCTCATCTCTCCTCTGAAGGGCCCTGCTGCCTATAAATACAGTTTCATGATAAATTAGCCCAAATAGAACCCTACATACGGCAATGAATGATGAGTTTACGTCTGTGCGAGTTGTGTATGTTGGTGTATGTTGGTGCATGTGCACTTGGTGTAATGTTTGGTAGCCAAATCTCCATTAGGTTTAAATGGATGACCAAGATGAGACAACTAGGGAGAGGAAGAGGACTGGACTGATGGGCAGAAGGGAGGAAAAATCATGAATGATGAAGGGAAGGAGCATGAGTGAGGAGAGAGGTGGAAGGAGAAGAGGGTGAAGGGAGAGTGGGGTGAGGTGGGGACCGGGGGGCACGGATGCTCATCCATTACATCCCACAGCGGCCCAGGGGTCGGCTTCAGCAAGACTGATTCAGAGCGATCAGGTTTGGACTCCATCTCCCATAAATCCTGGCATGTGACGCTGATGGATGTGGGCCATAAAGCCTCCCGATCTGACATGCGGAGAGCAACATGGAGAACAATGGGGAAAATGTGAGTGCTCCAGGTTAATGTCAACAAGGCCTGGGAGTGAAGAGGGGATGATGGAGGGAAGGAAAAAGCGGGACATTGAGAGATCAGAGGTGTGGAGAGGGGGGGATTGAGAAGAATGAGTGGGCCGAGAGCAGGATGTGAAAAAGCACAGCGTTTGTGGGGACGCTGTAACAGAATTTACCGTGACAGTGATTCAGCTGTCATCATGTGGGTTTAAACCTATGTCGCTTGGAGTGCACTGAAACGTCCAACCCCGTTTGTAAGAGATGAAGACATCTAAATTTCGTCCTGACAGTCATCTTGTAATTTATTTCCTCGCATCTCCAAAGCTTGGTAATAATCATACGTGGCAATATCACAATGTTTGCCATGAGTATTGGTGTGCTTTTGTAGTGTAATTAATTCTGTGTGTTCTTTTAATTTATTCTGTTATTGTATGTCATGGTGTTTGATGCATGACCGAGATGAATATAGCTCATTAAAAAATCCTCGTGATTATAATAGGACCAAATACAGGAACTGCCGACCTGGCTAGACAGGAAATGGAGACATGTATACTTCCTCATTAACAGAGCCCCATTTGGGCAATAAAGCACCATCCCAATGCGCAAAAGGAAAATGCCCTGATTAGCAGGGTGGAGGGGCACTGCTGCCCTAATGAAGGCTTCCCCCACAGTCATTTATGATATTGGTATGGGTGGTATGGTGACTAGGCCTATGGGATGAGCTGACTTACGGAGATATGGCCGTGAGATAGCAGATGCAGTGTATTTGTATGGAAGGGAGAGATGAGAGGGCCGAGGGAATGCATATCCACAACTCATTTGCAGGAGTCAGTTTTACTAGGTTGCAGCTAATGGAGATGAGCTTGTGTTAAGAGCCAGGGGAGACGCTAATTTTACATAAAACCAAAAGAGGTTTGAGAGCTGTGGGGGTGTGTGTGTGTGTGGTCAGGTTGTGCTCACTTTATTCTGCTGGCTCACCAAGTGAGTTCTCAAACGCTGCCATCTTTTCTCGTGAAAGCTTTCTCTATCCAGCTGAAGAAGAAATGACTGACGTCTCATTGTCATGTTTTGCTCTTTTAATTTACATTTTAATGAATTGATATCTGATTAAAAACACTATTTGGTTTCATCTTGCACAGACAGACTTCAGCCCAGATCTACTGAGATTGTGTTTTGAGGGTAATCTGCATTCATCATAATTTTTGAGCCTCAGAGTGCAAACTTTAATTCCTACTCACTGACGAATTCATGCAAATTACACAAAGTTTTTCTGTCACCTTTCACTATAATAATGTTTGGGAGAGTTGGAAAGTGTTAATAGACAGTGTGTTTTATTTGCACAGCATTAATAACTATTATGTGGGCCAAATAATGGGATTTACATCGAATTTCTGAGGCTTTATTTTTTGACCAGTGGTATTGTGCGTGCCATCCACTAATTATGGTGGCTGACAAATAGCATGGCATTCTGACTTTGTCATTTTGGTGATGTTGGTACAATGCAATGCTTAATATCCTAGTAATAATGGCAGTCAGTGAGTGAGCATTACCTTGGATTCAGGTATAGGCAAAGATCTGATATTGAACTAAGATGTGCACTGAATTTGAAAAACTCTTTTTGGCGAAAATAAACCCACACATAAAAATAGATTATAAGGCCTTACAAATGCCTTGGCCAAATCTTAGAGGAGACAAATCCTCTCCTCTCCTCTCCCCACCCCTGCCTCCTCCTCTCTCAGCTTCCTAATTTCTTCACTTTTTCTTGTCCCACCTCCCATCACTCCCCCCACCATCGCCGCAGCAGCTACCTGAGGCCCGTGTGTCCACCTCATTCATCACCTGGGTTTGATTCCTCTGCTTTGAGAGAAAGAGAGAGAGAGAAAGGAAGAAAGAGTTGAGGAGGAAGTGTAAAGAGTCATAACAAACCCTCCTCTGTTCTCACCCCTTCTTCTCTATCTCCCTTCCTTTAGTGTGTGAGGGAGAGATGAATGCAGCCAGTGGAATTAATTGCACCCCGTTACTGAAGATCAGCAAGTTTGCACTGTTGGCGTGCTGATCTGCCATATGGCTGCCCACTAGGTGAACACTTTGATTAATGTTGCCCACTCCCCAGTTTTTTTTCCCCCACTAATATTTGATTCTGATAACTGAAACTCAGCTCCTCATTCTGAGTCTCTCCATCTTCAGTCCTTACTCTCCTCCTGCTTCCCCTTTGTTTAGTCTTATCCTCTGCTCACCTGATCTCATCTGTGTTTTCAGCTAAAGCTTGGCTTCTAGTCTTGCCTTCTCTGTTATTGTTGTTTTTCTACAAGCTGCGCCTACAACGTCTTTTGTACGATGTGGCAGTGTGGAGTTTGGAGTATCAGTGAGATTAGAGGGAGTAAGAAAGGCCGGAGTGTGTTTGTGGTAGAGAGAGATTTGGAGCTATGGGTACGCGTCCTTCGCAGTTGATTAGGCCCCTGGTGTGGAGAGTGTTTCTCTATTAGCCTCCTCAGCCTCTCGTCTTCTACTGTTCACAGTGACTACTCTCTGCCCCAGAGGTCTGGGATACACACACACACACACACACACAAACAAACAGGTACAGACACACACGCCATGCGTGCAGGCAGATAGGACGCTGTGCTGGGGTCCAGGCAGTAACAAGGAGGTGAACAGATGCTGGAGTCACAATATCAATAGGGCTGAGTGTAGGTAATAATACCGTAGCAGGGTTCAGCCATGAGACAGCGCTAACTAGAGAGGCAACTCTCAAGTGGAGCATTCACTATCTGCAAATCACACCATGTAGCTGTGTGCGCGTGTGTGCATGTTTGTGTTTGTGGGTGCACATACTCCCATTACATGTTAGAGAGAGCCTGTTTTTTTGCTGCAGGGGAGCAGTGGGATGGTGTCAGTGCCATCATCAACTCTGAGATGGAATGTTCTCACCTGAGGTCACAAGTTCAAGTTTGTTTTCTTTTTTCTGCTGCTATAATGAGGCAGCAATACAGAACGCTATGCAGACATCTATGCTGGAACATCTATTACAATCACTCTGGTGCTTTGTTTTCCCTCTGTTTTATGGCCTGTTCCTGCTGCTCGTCTATTTTGGTCTTCCTCAGTCTTGTTAAGTGCTGCCATTCTCCTGTGTTTGGATGTGGCCCAGAGGGCCCTTAGCGAGACCAGGGGCTGGGAATGAGTTGCGAGCCCCAGCCAGGGGGTGCCCATGGTAGGCTGCCAATCCCACTAAATCTCCCTGATTACCCGGGGTGGCTGTGGTGTGATGGGGGTGTTACCAAGGTGGTGGGCTCTCCAAAGAGGCTGATTGAGATGCAAATGGAGGCCATAACTCAGAGGTAATGCAGACCTGAGCACCCTTTGCCTTGTCCGTTCCTGCTCACCTCACTCTCTCATCGCTCCCCATTTCCTCCAGCATGGGAGGAGGGGCCGTTATTGTCTCAGGATAAAGTTGGACATTTATCATGGTGTAAGATAAGAAGAGAGAAATAAGGGTGTTGGCCGAGGAGAATTAGCAAGTTTGAGCGTACTATGCTTTTGAAGGTAAACAATAACTACTGTAGATGCTACCAGATAAGTGCACATACTCCTGTGGTTGACCACATACACAAACACAGCCACACCTGAAGATACCAAACTCTGCTTCTGTTTCTTAGAAAGAACAGATGGACACAATAAAGTGCGAGGGACTCGGCTTGCCAGTAGAAAGGTGGAATGAACAGGGGAAGAGGAGGGGGAGGAGTAATTGCACAGTCCTTTGCTGAATTGTTCTGTGGATGCAAATTTAAATCCCTCCTATTATTTTAATAATCTGCCTTTTACTGCTTGTGCTCGGATCATTTGTTTGCAAACCAGGTTATTTGGAGAGGGAGGCTCGGGGGTAATTTCATGCTTTGGAGCATTTATATCTATAACTTAATGAGGAGAGGGCCTGTTGTTTCCTGGTAATACACTGCTAGAGGGGAGCAAACTTTTTATTCTCCGTTTAGGGTACTGTTAGAGGGCAATAATGTGGGATTACTCGGATGGAATTAAGGAGCAAACTGAGGAGAGACCTAATGCAGCTTTGGGTGATAGACCAAACTTAATACTGATGTTTCATTCAGGCTTTTTTTAGGTTCATGGGGTGTACCATAGGAGAGTTCCCATTTGCTCATTACAATAAGCCTACACAAATTTCTTCAAAGATTTCTTCAGATTTAAGCATCCCCAATCCCCAGCTGTTGCCTAATTGGGCTCAGTTTCTTTTTACCCCTATGTTCATTTTCTTTTCTTTCTCAATTATCGAAACCTCTTAAAATGTTTTTCCAACAGACAAACTGTGGTCTGTCCAGATCAATCAGTTTATGAAATTCAAATCTGGTCCCTGCTTATTTTCACCCACTTCGTGCCGGGGCAGGGAGTCAGCCTAGTGGCCCGGCCCAACTCAATTGAACGCAACTTTATTACATTTAGCTGAGAGACAAAAGCAAGACTCGCTATCTATGGAAAGCAGCGTGCAGTCTTGTGAGATGATCGGGATTGTTAATGCAGTTACCCTCCTTCAGAGGAGCCGAAGACGTCGCGGGATGGAGTGATGGAGGGAGGAGGTGTGTGTCCACGTCCCGTCGTCCACCGCCTCTCCTCCTCTTCTTCTTCCCTTCCTCCTTGCTGTCATTCCTTCTCCTTCGCTCCTCTGGTCCCTTGTGAAGGACTCCTTTTGTGTCAAATTAAATCAGACTGCATGAATTATAGCAATAATTCAATTTGTTTACAAGACATCATTTATTCTCTGTCAGGCCAGCACTCCGTTGACAATCCATGGCTCGCTGACCCCCGACCTTTGCTGAGGTCACATGATGCATTTAGTACATTGTTCAACGAGAGTCTTTCAGGCTATTATCAGGCGACAAAGGGCTAAAGATGCATGATGAGAATCCTATTATTCAAATCTATGTAACACTGTAACAGAATGCTAAAGCACATGACCTTATCAACAGACAGGGTAGATCATGTAAATTGTGCTTGAACAACTACAGTTGGTGGTAATGAATGTGTTATGAATAGGAAAATGAGCATTATAATGATAATTATCATTGTCGTTTCATATCCGATAGTGACACTGTTGGCCCTTTGCTTTCCCCCCCTTTGTTTCCCCTTCTAAAACACTTTACCATTCATTCATGTGTTTTTCATGTAACGCTAACTCAGTATCACTACTGTGTGAGTTCATATCAGAGAAAACATGAGACTTTATCCCACAGAGAAGAAGAAAAAAACCAGGCACAATCGCTTGTATTTCCAGGCTAAACTATTGTGACAGTGGAAAATGGTACGCAGTTTAGAATATTGCCAAACAAAAGAGCTTTTAATCAAAGTGCATACCAGACCCTGCGGAGAGTAAAATACTCCCTCATCAAAAGGCCTATTATACACTTACTCACATCAAAGGCCTCCATGTTTCTTAATTGCGATATTCTGTTCTTATTCAATTATGTTATGCGTATGTTTTTGTAAAGCTGATACAAAAAAATAGAGCTTGGGTAACCAAGTCAAAACGGGCTTAATTTATCATCTCTGTATGTGTGTTCACTACGACAGTGTGCATATGTGTAAATGCGTGCATCTTTGCTAGTGTGTTTGGTACTTTACCACCCCTCCGGATACCGAGATGACACAAGGCAAGAGTGGTTCAGGAGAAATTAAACAGTGTAAAAGTAGCAGGTTTAGATAAAGCAATCACATTACTGCCGCACTTGAAAAGAACACATTATTCTGTACTTGAGAGTGTTGTCTTTATTGCTGACACCCCCAAATGGAAAGTTGTGTGTGTGTGTATATATATAGTATAAGTGCGCAGGGTCTAGGAGTTTTTCTCCGACTTTATTGTTATCTAACCACAACATAATCAGCATCTAAGTCTGCATGTGCCGTTCAACCAGACACCAAAGTCCCCGCGCAGAATTGCAAAATAAGCTGGGTGTAAATATGTAATTGCCAGTGCTTATTCTGAGATCTGAAATATTAGGGAGCAATATGGATCACATTAAAATCCTGGTTGTTAGAGGGTATCGGTTACACTGAAGACATGCAGGAAAATGTGCACTGTCTGCGAATCTGGCGGAGATGGAGTGGGTGAGATGAAGGGGGAGATAGGCGCAGGAGAGGGTGAGGAAATGGAGAGGAAGAGACAGAGAGGAAAAGGAGAGTAAGATGAAAATCTCTTAATGTCTTTCTGAGAACATAGACACATTATTTAAATCTCCATCACTTTTTAATGTAAATCTGATCAGGCTCTGCGCTGGACGAAGGAGGGGAGAAATGGAGACACACACATTGATAGACAGAGAGCAGGTTTATAATATAACATTGTTAGGATTGAAAGCTGGATGTTACCGTCTCAATTCACACTTTATCCATTATAGAACACAAATGCACACAAAACACTTTTAAAATGACATCAGCTGTCATTCGCCTTAATGAAAAAACACTTACACATGTTGGCTGTGGAATATTTTTGTGTATGTGTTGGTATATGTGGGTGCATGTGTAAGTTTGTATGTGCATGTGAATGTGTGTGTTTGTGTGGAATCTGATATCTGCCTCAGGCCCCATGGCCCTGGTCTGTCTGCATCCGAAAAGCAAACTCTGCAATTATGATGACCGCCCTGTCCTTTTCATTTCCCATCTCTGTCTCTCTCTCTCTCTCTCTCTCTCTCTCTCTCTGGCTCTCACACACTCTCTTCCACTCTTTCCACCCCTCTGTCTTTTATTTTTCCCTCTGTTTCTCTTCTGAAAGGTAAAATAATTCTCAATAGTAAGACAATAACAAGTTTGATTACACCTCAAGCTACAATATAAAGTTGTAATTGCACTTTGTTTGTGTGCAGTCCATATAACTCGCGTATCTGCTCTTTGTAAAATTATTTTATTTTTTGGGCAACAACCTTATCGTTACTCTATTTGTTCTCACAGTTTATCAGACAAGGAATTTTGTGTATTTGTATGGTTTAAGTTGAAGTGTAACAACAATAATGTGTATTATAATGCAAAAAAAAGGTTATTTTGTCATGATTATTTCATACACACACTGCCCTGATGTCAGGTTTTATTTAATTCAATTAAATTGTAATATTATATTTTTTGTATGATTTGACACTGTGTTCTAAAATACATATTATATGTAGTTGTGGAAAGTACGTTTACTGAACTACTGTACTGTCCTTGGAGTTTACTTGAGTATTTACATTTGATGCTTGTATACGTTTACTCCACTACATTAAGGGAAATAGTGTACTTTTTACTTCACTAAATTTATTTGACAGTTAAAGTTAATAGTTACATTCCATATTAAGAGTTTGAAAACTTATAATGAGCATATAAAATATATTGCGTCACAGCAGTATATGAAGTACTTAAAATCGCGTCACCTTGACCAGCTATGACATTAAAATTCTGCTTGCATCAGTCTTAATAATTCTATAATATAAAATGTAATTGTTTTGATTATTTAAAGTACACATTGCTACTAACACTTACTAATACATTTAATTGAGTCCACTTTTATTAGAAGAGTTGGAATGGAGCATTTTTCTATTGTGGTATTGCTACTTTTACTCAACTAAAGGAAATAAATTCTTCTTCCACCAGTTGTTATCTGTAATTCTTTACCTCTTTTTTTCTTTGAAGTCGTCCCTCCTCCTTTGTGCTTTTCTCAGCATGCTCGGTGTTTCTCTGCGTGACTCCTTGTCAGGTTTGAGGGAGTGATTAACTCATTGATGGGCTTACTAATTAATGTGTTTCATTAATTACAGTCATTAATGCCATGTTTGCTAACATGGCCTGCAGTAGCCTTAGTATGTCACTGAACAGACATGTCAGCAAGTACTTAACCGAGGCCTGGCCTTTGCTCCGTGGGTGGGGGGTGGGGGTGTGTGCCTCTTTCTCCTTGTTTCTCATCTGGAAAATCATCCCATGTCCTTCCTTCACCTTTCCCATATCTGCCCCTGCAATTGCTTGATTTGTAACTTGATTTCAGGAAAGGGAAAACCTGTAGATTATCCAGCTTTCATTAGGGGGGAAAAACCCAGTCCGTGTCAGAAAAAGAAGAAATCAATTTAATACAGACTTAACTGGAGGAAATTGCATATTCTGCCTGTATGTGCTGAACAGGCACTTTCTCTTCCTCACCAGAGACCTGCCTCCCTATTAATTGCAGTGTGTGTGCATGTCAGTGAGTAAGTGGTTGTGTATGTGCATGTGCGTTTGTTTGTTTGTGTGTGTTTGGGTTTCTAATGTGTGGAGCGCGTGCATTTATTTGTGTGTTAGGTGCTTGAATGCATGTTTCCTGAGTGTGTATTCAGTCTCTTTGTCTGTGTGTGGAGGTCAGTTCTCAGACCTGTAGTAGGGCACTCAGCCAGATGTGTCTGTTTCTTTATTTGCGGCGTGCATGTGCGTTCACTGCACGTGGTGTGTGTCCATATTTCTTTGTTGGTGTATGCTGCGTGCATAAGCACAAGCGCATGTGACTTAGCCAGGTGGAGAGGAAATTGGTTGGTATTTATGAACAAACGTCATAATTGTGACAGGATGATATATGACCAGCACATTCCACACTTCCCCCCTCCTTCTTTTTCACTTTTTCTTTTTTGCTAAAAATATATGTCTATGATAAAATACAGTCTTAAAAGCTGATGACCAATTTAGTGTGGCGTGTTGCGGACAAGGTCATGGAGATCTGAGTTTGCCTGTGTTCCTCCCTCCGAGGCCTGTTCTAATCTACAGAGCAAGAAGAGGGGCTCAAAGTCATTTCTCTAATTGCTTTTATAAGGTGCCCTTTTCACATGGTGTCTTCGCTGCTCATTCACTTTCACCGCCATTACAACACCTTACCTCCGCACCTGCTGGTTAAAACACGGTCATGTAATATTGCTGCTGCTTTACATTGATATCAGGTATCTCATATTCAGAGGGAGTAATAGAAACCACATCAAACTATGCAAGACTGACTCACTCTTTTACCATCCTTCTCCATGCCGGAAGTGTTAACCGGGGTCTGCAGGGTAAGTGTTTTGTATATATGGGGGTCCTTTTGATTTCTTAAGTGTTGTCCCTGCTTTGGTGATCTATAAGCGGGGCTGGGGTGGTGAGGGGGCAGCACGAGGTGAGGGAAGATGGAAACGGGTTAAAGTGTGAGAGGGAAGGATAAGGGGAGAGGGGGATGAGATTGAGCCTAGTGCATTAAGACAGTGTATTATTTGGCGGTTCCACTTGCTTGCGTCCATTAGGGGTGGCTGCTATGCTATTAAAGGGGTCAGCGAAGTGATTGTACCTGTGTGTGAGTATGCCTACATGTGTGTGTTTTTAAGAGTTAGTAGAGTGGTCCAGTGTCTTATTGAACAGGATGGGACTCCCCTGCTCTAATACCTCTTCATTTTATTGGATTGGATGGCCTCAGTTATAATTGTATTAGGGCTCTCCCCCTCCATCCCACACCCTGCCTCCATCTTTCTCCACAGCAGTGACCGCGTGCCATTTCCCAACGCACGTGGAAACACACCAGGAGAGACGAGGAGGGCCTCTGCAGAGGCCAACTTCCTCCACTTGGGCAGGAAAAGGCGCTCTTTTTCTCTCCATTCTTGCTCTTGGTTCCCTCCTTCCCTCTTCCCTTCCTCCTGGTGAAAGTCGCAAAGGTCATCGTCATGTTACAGACAGCTGTTCTCTTGGGTTTGACGGCTGGAGGTGGGGGCGGGAGGTGAGAGGTGGCGGCAGGATTGCAAGGCTCAGGGATCTGATGCCCATGTTATGCTCATGGTGACCTTGCTGCTGTCTGTCCCGAGCATGCGGCAGTTTTGCGGATGTGCAGTCGTGGAGATGGACGCACAGTTTCCACTTTTCAAGCCGTAAAGCTTATTTACACGTGTGTTTCATTCATAATTAGCCGTCCGCATTTAGATGGAGAGATAGGTTGTGTGTAGCTGGGGGCGGTAAGCTCTGTCACCCCAAGCCGAGCTCTGTGGTGTTGCACACTCAGCGATTACTCCGGAGTTAACCAGAGAGGCTTCGCTGCCTCTCACTTTTCCTTCGCCCTTGAAGAGACCAGGAGATGTCAGGGTCCTCATAAAAACCCTGAACGATTGCGTCTGTGCGCTCTTCCTCTCTTTTTCTACCCTTTTTTTTCCTCTTCTCCTTCCAAAACCTGGCCATCTGTCTAATTGTTCACCTCCATCGCTTTAATGCTTTTTACATGCTTTTTCCCCCCTCTTTCCAGGCAATAAACTTTATTTTCTTCGCAAGACTTCAATCTGCAGGGGGAGGGTAGGTGGGCAGGCAGGCTGCTCACCTTCTCCCTGCTGGATTTGCTCCAGTGGCCCCCCTTCAACCCCCCTCTGTCCTCCCTCTGGTCTCCCATTACTCCATCTCTCCTTCCCCCCCCCCCCCCCCCCAGTCTCTAGAGAAGGGGATATGTGTTCGTCAAGCTGACACCTGCTCTCATCTTCTCTGCTGGTCATACACACATGGAGGGCTACCCTGTTGAGGAGGCCTTATTCTGACCTGTTAATTATGACACTGCTGCCTGCTCTGACCTTGTTTGGAAGTAATGTCTCATTTTTCTTGCTGTAAAATTAAATTCTCCATTCCACAAGAACTGAAGACTTTTTACACACATACCGTAAAGTTTTCTCATTATATCACTCATCTTCGTCTTGCACCTGTATGAGTACTGAGTGAGCAAATATTTCTTTTTCACTTTTCTGTGTGTGTGTGTGTATGTGTGTACTGTGTTAACGTGGCCAGGAGTGTGAATGCTGAACATACAAGTCATTAAATTAGACAGTTGTCTCCTCTCACCTGTGATTACTGCTGTGTGCAGATCATATAAGCAGGTACCCTATAATCATATCTATAATAGCCATAATCAGCCCTTTAATGCTTTGTAATAGCATCCATATAATGGTATAGAGTAGCATCAAGAGAATTATTCAGGCATAGATAATGGTGTGATGGCGTGGTTTTACCCTTGAATCACAACATTGAATTTGTTGTGCGTGTGTGTGTGTGGGGCTGTGCATGTGCCCGTGTATGCATGAATAAAAATGCCCTGGGGCAGTTAAGGTGTCTGTAAAATGCCTGAAGAATCACATTTCCATCAGAAGACGCTCTTAACCCTTTCTTGTTTTCTTTGTGCTCATTGCTTTGTGGAGCGTCTTTGCTGTGAGTGCCATGTACACTTGGCTCTGCAGAGACAGACTCGCAGAGGAAAGGCCATATATTCCCATATGACGGCAACAGACTGGAGATCAGATCAGTGGAAAAGGCTGACGGGGGAACAACAGCGGTGGTGGTGGCGGCGGCGGATGGGGAGCGGAACGCTGAACGCTTTTCCGGGGTGTAATGTGAGCTGACAGCGTTCCTCAGGGATGGTGGGCAGGACGAATGGGAGGTAGCATCAGGAATACCTGGTGCTACTGAACCCAGAGCCCAGCTGGGAGCCCTGGGAGCAATATCTCACTCCTTTTCCTCTTCCCGCATGAGGGATGAGTCTAATGGACCGTCTGAACGGAACACGCTCCACCGCAGTTCACGCTGAACACGCTCGTACACGAAGGTCCAGCGTGAGTTCATATGCTGTAGGGAGACTGAACCTGGATTGTCTGTTGGGAGGGTCCTTACTGATAAAGATGTATAGAAAGGCAAGGGGGGGGGGGGGAGAGACAGACAGGAAGACAGGGAGAGAGTCTAAGTTGACATGCTTTATCACAGACAAAAGACACTAAACATGGTCCTACGCTGTTACTGAAGAGATATGCTTCTTCCGTCCTGCTCTGCTGAGGCCTTTGCCCTGCAGCAGAATGCTACAGTGGGATGGAGAGGATGATGAATATTTAACCTGTCTTTCTCAGTGTGTAAATGCAGCTATGCATTCACTTCTTAAGTCATTTATCTTTCCCTTCCCCTCTCCTATCCTCACCCTGTCTCCCAACATATGGTATAAGAGGAGCCACACACACACACACACACACACACACACACACACACACACACACACACACACACACACACACACACACACACACCTCTGCCCAAACATGGAGATTAACATCCCTGTCACCTCATACACATCCCACCACGTCTCACCAATTGTCTGTCAGGGAATCTCCAGTACCAGCTGTTTTGAGTTTTGTGTGTCTACATACTACAAAGCATGGCACTGTGTGACTACAGCCTCAAGAGGTGACTAAGCCTGAAAATATTGTTTTGTTTAAAATACAAAAGAATCCAACATGCTTTTAATAAAAGTTAATTAACATAATTGACTGAAGCTTTTTATTGTTTAGGTTGTTTTTGTAGAATTTTCCAGATTTCTTTTTTCTTTTTTGCCTCTTTTATTTGGCTCAAACTCCTGCCTTCAGTTGTTGCATTGTTCATCATCCCGTTGAAGTTTTTTACTGCCAAAATAACATCTACATTCTCTTTTTTTTTTTGCAGTGTGTATGTGTATGTGTTTTAAAGTCAATCTTGGAAATGTAAGAAGTGAGTAGGTGGAGACAAACAGTGGATTACACAGCTACATCATAAAACAACTGCTGGAATGTAATAAACATTACCATTAGTGCAGTCCACATATAATTAAAAAACTTTTGCAAAGGAGATGCCATAGAAGTTCAAGTGTGGCCTGAGGTGACATATACATAAAGGTTATAGATATGTGGCATTAAACTATACGATTTATGCCCGACACACCTAAAGTCACATAGAGCTTTATGTAACTGCACCCATATTTCATTTCTACTATGAACTCCTTTTACCTCTTCTGGACATGCTGTAGTAATAACCGTGTTATTCCTGAAAGTAAACATTACCTACTGATGTGTGCATGATGTATTTTAGCAGCTAGTACATAAGAATTTAATGCTCTTTACTGTTTAATGACACTATGAACCAGCATCAATTTGAAAAAAGTCACAGGTAAGTGAACAATTTCCCCCCCCTGCTGTGTCTCCAGAGTTGCCTGAAATGATCTAACTTGTTTTGCAGTGTGCATTACATTGTGGACACCACAACAAAAATACAACAAATCAAGCAATTTATGTGAGTATCTTCAGGTATTTTTTAAGTATAGCCGTCTTTATTTTGTGCACATGAGACACTGTCAAAGTGTCAGACGAACAGGTGACAGGAATGATAATTCAGGTAATACCGGGTGAAACACAGCGACAGCTAAGTAATTTGGCTCCTTAATGAGGGAACAAGAGGCAGGTGTGGCTTGATGAGGGAATGAGAGACAGGTGTGCAGGGAGGAGCAAGATCAGGTGATGGGCTGAGGAGGGACACACCGCCAATGGTGTACTTTACTAACTAGGAAGTGATGCAATATGTGCATGTGTCAATGGCTATTAGTCAAAGTGTAAATTTGAAGTGACACTGCCAAGAGAAAGCTAATTGTTTTTCCAGCCATTTAATGTTTTGGTTTTGTTTGTTTTCAAAGATCCAAGAGCCGCCTCCTCGCAACCACAAATTTGTGTTAAAGGCACTGCACACTGCGATGGCGTTACGTTTGATTGAATGTGTTTTTTTATTTGTTAATCTTGTGATGTCTAGATGTTAAGTGAGAAAGTATCTCACTCTCTACTCGTAGCTCAGCTGCGTACAGTGAGAGACAATGTCTTTACTCACAGCTCAACATATCTGTTTTGTTCACTTCCAGGAGCTAAACGTCAGGATGAGCATATATGATGCTGCTTACGCAGGTGCATGCAGCCCTCCCTCCCTTTTTTCCTTGCCTAGGTGTTTTCATTTTTGGCTGATTAGATGTCTGCAGACATGTACTCACAAAAAAAGGTGTATTTTACAGGATCAGAGTGTGTGTGTAAATTAAGCACATTCTCAACACATCACTGACAAAGTATTGTCTTCCTACAAAATATCTGAACTTGCAATAGGCTGACAGTGTTATCAACGTTTTTGTGGTTATGTTTATACACTGGCAGCACTTGGCTACGGTTTAATACAGAAAATGTTTGCAATGACATGAAGCCTCATGCTTCATGTCACTGCAAACATCACAATGTGTTTCTCTAAGCAAAACTGCTCTCCCTAACCTGTAATATACTGCTTTCATTACCAAACCTGACCGCAGATGGGAATCAAGATGCGAGCCCCGGCCTCTGGTGTCAAGATCCCGTGCTTTGTACAACACAACCACCATCCATCCTCCTTGTGAGTCCAGAGTGGTTCATAAATATATGCATATTCATTCAAAACAAACGTTGCCTCTGAGCAATATATCCAGGCAGCGGCACGGTTTACTCGTGAAAATAATTTAATAATATATTAATTTAATTTCTACGAGGCAGGGTTAAACACACCCACAGTCTTTAGAAGAGGTCTAATCAGACAGAATAATTAAATTCACCTATGTAGGTTTAACATGGGTGTGCAGGATTTTTAAGTTTGTAGCTCAGCTCCCGTCATAGTGTATGGTATTGCGAGACAATAGTTGGATTTGGGACACAGCTGAGGTCTGGAAAATGAGAGAGGGAGCTGTGGTCTGATGTTGAAGACGGAGAAAGCGAGACAGAGCAGGTGTTATAATAAAAGGACATTCTATAATGTTGTTTACATGTCCACAGCATCTCCATAGCTGCATATTATTTCCAGTCAAACCCTGCTTGTTTATGTTGCTCTGTACCACCTCCACTGGCAGTTCCTTCCTGTTATATATAGAGCTGTGGCATTTTACTAAAGGGATGTGAAATCTCACGGAATAATTTCTTCCTCTTGCGACCTTTTGAAAAGAAATGGAAACTTTCTTTGCTTTCAGTTCTTTAGCTTTCATCACAATAAGCCATGAGCTCTCTTGTCTTTTCAACCCTTTAACTCCCTTGGAGTACTTTCTCTGTATGTGTTATGCTATTTTTCTTGACTGTACTGATATCTGACACCAGTGACACCCCGCAGTGTGTCTGCTCTCAGTTTCTATATCTCCTCTCCGAGATAGGTTTTGGTATTAAAATGTGCATTCACTGTGTTTCTAGGGGTGTCAGTTCTAGTTCTATTATACATGAAACCTCTACATAATTAGAAATGGACAATTCAGTCTTTCAATCAGTAGTTCCTGAAGGCTTGACTGAAATGAACTCTTTCTTGTTGAGTTCTCAGAGCAATCTGTCTGTACTATACTCAAGTCACATTTTAGGAAACACTGTTGGCCATCTTCTGGCCACATCAGCAAGCACGAGGGATTCACCTCAGTTTTAACACCTCACAAGCAGATACCCCTGGGAAAATCGCCATGCTATTAATGGAGTCATACAGTAGGTCTCATTTTACATTTACTTTTTAGGCCTTTAGCTGACACACATCCAGAGCAAATTAAAATAAGTGTGCAAGTGAATAGGTCAGTGTGTTACACAGTGGCACTGTGGCACTTTATTGTCGGGTTATTATTTGATGTTTATTTTGCAATATGTGGTTCATGAGCATTTAATACAGTTATGGTGTATGCATGCAGTGTTCGTCAAAGATAATATAACAAGGCTATAACCTGGAGCCATGCTAACGGTTTCATGAGTGATGGTCATCACACACCATTTGGCAAGAGTGAAGGTTGTTAAAAAAAGACTCTTATTTGTGACATCTTAGACTCAGCTCAGGCTAGGCTCAGCTCTAAATGGTCAGAGCCACCTTTCATCAGTCTGATTTCATCAGCCTGGCAGCAAGAGGAGCCTTTCCTCTAACTGTTGCCATTTTCTGGTCAATTGCTGGATAATTTTACTTCTTCAACTGGTCATAGCCGGCAGACTTGTGCAACTGGTGACAAGGGGTTGCGAGTAGACATAGCTTTGTTTTAAACGGTCACAAGAATTGCACAAGCTCCAAAAATTGTGACCCAAGCAGTACTTTATCAGCCATGTCCCTTTAGCTTATGACAGCATGCCATCAAGCCTACAGTAGGCACATTTTCATGATTTTGGGAACCACCAAGAGAAAAGCAATGCAATTTAAGGTGTAAGGAATATTATCATTACAGCTTTACATTAAAGTGATACTAAATACAATTCAACAACAAACAACCAACCCTGACAACCACCGACTCTCCAAAAAACATGGACAACCCACACAACCATCCCACAGACACAAGCCAAACACAAGCCAGACACACACACACACACACACACACACACACACACACACACACACATATATACATGCATAACATATAAGCCTGCAAAATCAGTACAGTTGATATGTCAATGTGGACGCAGTCACGATAGATCTCGTGTCATGAAGAAGTTTGTTCCAGAGAACAGGACAAAAAGAGAAGTTAGATTTCTCCAAAAATCAGGCATGTCGGTCATTTGCCTTAATAATTTGGAAACCTTTCTCAACTTATGATGACACACACGGTTATCGTGTGAACTCAGTTTAACCGTGAGAAAATTTGTAGCAGCTCAAAGGGTAGTTTCAATGTCAGTGAACTTGATATGCTCGCTTATGGGAAAAATTAACTATTTGGAACTTCTGGTATAATTTCCGTCCAGTGTTGACACTAGGTAGGTAGGTTTCAGAGGGAAGTACATCAAGTTCTACAAAAGTGGAAACTGCTGTTGGGCAGAGACATATCCTTGAAACATAACTCTCTGTTATTCTGTAAATAGAATGGCACAATCTGGTTTCTAGTGTCACTTTCAGCATTTGATGAAGAACCTGCTGAATTGTTAAGCCTGAGAATCCACATTCCTTATGTTAACACAAGACAAACTTACTGGGAAGTTTTATCTGTGATCACTAAGGTATCTCATACCTGGAAACACTACGGGAAAACAAATGTTTATATCATGTGATGTAATAACTCAGTACATGCTCATAACATTCTTATAACTCAGTAAAGTGGGTCAACTGTAAAGGTGTCCATTAGAGTTTTAAAGAACCTGCAAAAGACTAATATTTTATTATTTGAAGCATTGAAGAGGTACACTGTGTACAGTGTCAGGTGTGATGTGGATAAAGATTATGAAAATGCACAATGATACTCAATGTGTGGCCTTGTAAACATTTATTCATGTTTATGAACATGAAATTCCAAAGCTGTGAGAAACTCTTGTCACAATGACTTTGCTTGCCGGATTAAATAGTTGCTGGTGTTTTCAGGTTTTGCAATGTTCTTATGAAGGATTGTTTGTTAATCTCTATCCCCAAATGAAACTCTAGCATTTTTCTTTAAAACCATGTTTCTTTTGCAACACAGAGAGGCTTTGTGATTACAAAGATAATTCTGTGTCCGTTATAAAGACACATTTTCCGTCCCCTTGCGTGAAACAAAGGGATTGAGTCAGCCCTGGCTCATTCATTGCACACATAACCTTGGACCGTTACAATTATAATTAAGGGACTCTATTCTGGCATTTTAAAAATGTGGCCAAAGGTGTCATTGCTGGTTGGAGGAAGCATTACCTGCTAAAAACCTAATTTATCTCAGTATCAGGCCAATTCATGCTTGTAGTTTGGTGTCATAAGGGCAAATGTTATGTCTCTCTGTTCCTCCCACTTGAGGGACATGACATGACATCATCCCCATCCTCACCCGAATCCCAGGTAGCGAGAGGGAGCTTGCTCCTTCACTTTTTTGCTTGCTGGGCTGCTGTGCTCCTCCTGTGGCCTGCCTCTGTGCTTCCCCCGCTGTTTGCGGGACAACTGAGCAAACTTTGCAGAGGAAGACTGTGAGATGTGGTTGAAAGCTAGTAAGTGGAACTTGAGTTAAGATTGATTTTTTTTTGCCAAACATTCTGTTCAGCTGTTTAGTGAAGCTGACTGTGGCACACTAATTAATTTGCAGCCTTTAATAGTGAAAACAGACCATATATAAAAGGCTGTGAGTTACGTTGAACTTCTGACATTGTATCTTATATGGCTCAATATTTAGGTGGGCTGAAAGCTCTTCTAGGCAAATTATCCAAACCATGAAATATGCATGCCATGAGTTTGTAATGAACTTATTATAAAGCAATTTGCATTTGGTTGCACTGATGCAGTTTTAATTGGGAGGTCAATAGTCTTTGGTTAGCTATTCTTTTCAGTGTGAAACATTTGCTGATTGAACATTAAGACAAAGTGTGTGGCTCCTCTCTCTGCACTGGCAGAATTTCTTGCACCTAAATGTCAGCATGCCTGAGGCAGAGCTCAGTCTCTGATGTGTCCATGCTGTCTCTCGTTGTTAGTCTTTAGAGTTAGCTTTCCATCACAATGTACAGTAGATCAAATAGAACAGTGCTGGAGTAATTAACTCACTGCCCCTGTACACTTTACTGAGTGTTTTGTTCCCATGGGGTTTTGTAAGGAATCTGGTCCAGCCTAGCAGGACAAACGAAGAGCAATGTCCAGTTTGAAATAATTCGAGGTAGTACGAGGTACGAGGTAGTCTGAAAGCCAAGCCGGAATAGTTTGGTCAAAGAACAGCAGTATTTATGCTGGAATTATACACTGATATTTTTGTGTAAAAATCTATAAAATACATTAGCTTACCTCAATTTGGAAAAAGAATGTTTATGTATTCCAGTTCAACAGTATTTGAGACTGGTACAAGCTGTGGAAAGAATGTCTTAAATGGTACCTGTGGTGACAGCACGTGAAGAACTGAAAAGCAAACAAAAGGTGCTGAATTAAAACATACCAGGCTGTGGTATCCCATGTTACTGTTAAAGCCTGTGTGAGTGTGCGTGAGTACATTTACCAATTTACCCTGAAACATTGGTGAGGTCTGTTGGATTCAAGGACACAGGGGGGCTGGAGCCAGTGCGCGAGAGGAGCGTTACACACTGGACGGGTCACCAATCTTCCATGGGGCTAACACATGCAGACAGATAAACAGACACAGTCCTCCTCACATTAACACCCAGCTAATTAGAGTCTATAGAGCTTATCACTTAACTTGCATGGCTTTTGCATCTGGAGGAAATGTCAGCCTCAATCCCAGAACCTTCTTGCTATGAGTGAGACCAGATTAACCTGCTGGGGGGGGGGGGGACCCCTATTAACTACTTGTTCCTCTCACTTTCTGAACAATGTGGGGAATTTTTGCATGCTTTAATATAACCAAGTTGGTGGACATTTTGAATACACAAATTCTGGAATACGTAACATAAAACTGGATCCTCTTCAAGACAGGACCCGGATAATGGGGCCCTTATCCCCTTACCATTGCTTTAGTGCTACACATTCATCACTTATGTTATAAGTTAAAAGGCCTGTTGATGCACAGTAAGCTTGGAGTATTTGGGTCACGCATTTGCACAATTTATCTGACAGGTGGAAACTTTGGCACTAAACGTCTTTGTTGATATACCTTACATGATGTTGCATAAAGGAGCACAGCCGTGATCTTCGACACGCGACACACACAGCTGAACTGTCAAGAGTGTTAGTATGTTTATATGCATTTACAGTGGGTTCACCTTTTGATTTAAAAGTTTGAGTTTTCTATGAAGGCTGTCAGAATTCACAGTATTTGAAGTAAAAGAAAATGAGACAGGTTTCAACGTGACAACAGTTGAGTGTTTGATTCCCTCAAAGGCTGTCAAAAAAAAATTACACTCTATGTGCAGAAAAGTGATGTTTTCATGTAATAACGCCATGCAGCATCGCACACAGCTTTAGCGGGGTGCGTGGCTGTGAAGTAACACATACCTGCATGCTTGTAAGCTTTTGTACTTGTACTGCTCTAGAAGGTGATCAGTCATGTCAGCTTTTGAATATTCGAGAATTATTTGAGGGCTGTACAGTGAGGAGAAGCTTTTACCTTCTGTTGACGCAGTCAGTGCTGGAAAGAGCCATGACGCACTGGAACTTGACTCCTTGCTCTCTGCAAAGTTTGGACTATATAAAGATGATACTGTTGCAGTGAGGTACCACTGAACCCCTTAAAACTGTTCACACACATGCACACGCGTGCACTTATTATGATTTGTTTGCTTAAACAGTTTCTCCATTAACTACCTTATCTTACCAAACCCCTGCACTCTTTGTTCTATAGAATGCAATCTTCATCCTCAAAGGCTTGTTAGCATTCATCTGGTGCATCCGGCAAGAATGGCCACTCTGTTTCTGTCCAATCAATCAGAGGGCCCCATGAACAACAGTATCACCCTCTGAACGCCATCACCTCTGTCTTCGTTGCTCCTCTGGCGTCTGCGGGACTCGGGTGTGATTCCGGCGCACGGGGATACCTAGAAACTGGGACTTGTGGTCTGTGCCAGTTTCCATGGTCCCCCCCGCCCTGTCAAAGAGAGGACACAGAGGCATCTTTTCACTGGGACTTCACAAACACACCAGGCCCAGGAAGAAGCTGACGTCCCGAGCCCACCGAGGGTAAAATTCGTCCGTGACTCTGGCTGAGTTGGGGTTGTTTAGCACAGCGGATGGAAGTGAAAGTGGGTGGAGAAAACACAGAAACAGCATGTTTGGCTCAGTTTCATGTATCAGTTAGGATCTCAGGAGGACTGGGTCCCAGTGGGGGTTCCCAGAGGGGATGTTAATACACCAGAAACCACACAAGTAGACATCTGTAGAAGCCCAAATACTTGCATGCATTCAATATATTGTCCCTCCTTTCCATTTCTAATCTATCAAGGATTAAGCAATTTTCAAAGAACAAGCAACCCCCTGAAATGTCATTAATGTCACACTTCAAAAATCATATAAAAATGATTGATGATGAGTTAGTTAGTTTACATATTTAAATATTTTTGCAGTGTAGTTTACATGACTCACCTTTTGCAAATCTTAATGACACTATTTTCTTTTTCTTTTTCACAGGTAAAGGACTTTCTTCCTACTTTGTACACAAAGTTAACACCCACAATGACTCACCGGACGAAGTACAGAGATACGTGAAAATGGTTCAAATGATACCAAATAAGCCACTACATGCCTGAGGTGTCTCATGTGTGCCTAAACCAATCTAAAAACTCCAGTGTGAAGTATTTTATGCTTTCTTTCATGAATAAAAGTATTTTCTCACTAAGTTATAAAACACGATGCCAGCAAATTACTGGACAGCACACATCAAAATAAGCAGTGTCTCTGCTGCTTATAGGGAATGGGATATGTGATTGAACTTTATATTTAGGTTTTTAATTGCAAGTATTGAATAGCAGCAGAATACAAAAGCACAATTGTTCCGCAGCTATATGTGCGAAAGAGGCTGAGCGATCTGATTTCAACCGAATAACCAGTATCACCAGCCTTTTCAGTTATTTACTTATTGAATACTGGTTTTGTCACCTGTCACAGCAATGTGCTGCCGACACCATGTCATTTTACAGGCACAATTATTTTCTTAAAATCCAACCCTATGCTCTCAAAGACCTCAGCATGAAGCAAGTATTTAACTATTTGTTAAAAATGTACTTCATATTATAGTACTATAGGTTTCCCTGACAATATCAGACTAAATAATACTATGTTGTGGTATGCTGAAGTGGAGCACATAACATCATGTCCCTGATGGCAGCACTGATAATGCACCTAGACATCTGAGCTTGTAGGAAATCTGTGTTTATCGCATCATGATTGTATCTTGATTCTGTAACTCAGTTACGTACAATCGGCATCATGTGTTAGTGAACATCTAGGAGAACTGTGTCGCAAACAGGCAGTTTCCTGTGACCCTGAGGATATCTGGAGGTGAAGAAGTTATTTTTCAGCTACTGCATTTAAATTGGAGGCCAAAGGAAACTAAATATCCGAACCAAAAACACTGAGAGAGATGTTTTAAGATGTGCAGACAGCAGTTTTCGTCCATGAAAACTGAAAAACTTAACTAATCTTGTGATATTAAAGGAAGTGGAACAGGGTAGTGTGCTGCTACAGAGCAGCATCACAGCAGCAGGTAGTGATTCAGCTTATTGCTCCAGGACAATGTCAGTAGGACAGTTGTTTGCTGCCATGACGGCCTAAAGCTGGGCTTTCTTGGTGAAGGACATGCAGTGTGAAGGTTCACTGTGCTTCACTGAGCACTGATTTGATCTGAAAGGTTCACAGAGAAAAAAAGATGATCATTGTGGCATCTTGTCACAGATATTCAGCATTTGTACACTCTCCTTTAACACATGCCTAAAGGCAGATGCTGACCATAGTTGTTTTTACAATTTCAGTATTCTTATTGTTTCCCAGTTGATAAAAAAAATTGAAAAATTTTATTTTTATGAAAACTTTGTCCGCAAAGAGCATCAAGTGGTCCCTTAGACTCCTCTACGCCTACACAGAATACAGGCATGTGTACGTCAATTGTTATTATCTTAATACCACTAGGCATACAATAATTCTCTCAAGGATAATAATAATTCTTAAACAGGCACCGGAAAATGCTGTGAGTTTTTACCACAGCGTTGAAACGGGCTGACTCCGCTCATACTACCATCTGAATGCCTGACTTTGCACTCACTCAACTCACGCTGTTTCCACTGTGGCTTCTGAAAAAGCACCTGAGCTTCCCCACATCGTGGCAGACGAAGGAACAACCACACACCCACTCAGGGCTGGAGGCCCCGCTCTGTGGGGCCAAACATAACAATCACCCTCGGGCTGGTCAGCGCTCGTACTCTGCTCCGCTTTCCATGAATTTGCAATGTTCACTCCAAGGTTTTTCATGGCCGTGGCCAATGAAACCTCTTCCCAGTACTGCAATACCCTCTGTGAATTCAAATTCTAGGTGAGCATTAATAGAGCAAAGATGTGTAATAATTAGGTATCTATGTGGGGTAACAAGACAAATCAATGTCTCTCATGAATTACATTGTTTGCATACTGTGTACTCGCATATCTACCTACCTCATGTATATAAAGCAACCTGTTACATTACTGTATATACACAGTAGTTTAATGTTTATGTTCACCATGTCGAGCTTGTTGTCCTTGTTTTTAGCTGTGAAATCTGTCAAATTCCTTGTATGTGTATCACTGTTTGTCCTGTGCTAAGTCTCTTTTAATAGGGTAGATACCAACAGCTGAATTATTGCAGGTAAGACATTCAGAAGAATGTGACAGAATTCTTCCTCCCTCTGCTGGTCATATGCCAGCAGTGCTGCTTTCTGTACATCCACTGATACATTATTCCTCAGCAGTCTGTTAAAAGTTAGTAATAATTATGTTACTGATTGTCACCCTTTTCTAATTGTAATCAATAAAGTAATCCATTGGATTACTCTAACACCAATTACATTGATTCAATGATAATGACTGAAAATCAGTTAGACCAAAGCAATTGTAAAAATCAGTTACTAGGCTACAGTAACAAGAACATTGGATTCACAGTGTAAGAGCATGTGTTTTATAATGATTCATTTTAAGTATTTAATTATTTATCATGAAGTATATGAAGTATTTTATTTTAAAGACAAACTGTCTTTAAAATAAAATACTTTTTGTATTAAAAACATCCACCACAGGCTGTTAGACCATCTGTACTGGTTCAGTCAACAATAACAAAGCGGTAAGAGAAGCGGTGGGAAGTCAAACATTATAGTTGACCTTGTAAGAGCATCACAGTAGCACTATTTGCTGTGGCGATAGTTAATCTGAAATGTATTCATTAAATTCAATCAAATAGAAAACTAGCACAGCTTGTGGTCACACATAATAAGCTCATTATGAATAGCTTTTCAGAGTCACATAAACATTTGTCAAATGTGGACCTGTATCAATGTGTGGAAATGAGGATGTATTAGTTCAGCTATTTTATGAGTGACCTTTTAATATGAATGCAAGCATTAAGTGTAAGGAACTGCATGGACACATCTGTGGTTTCTGTGTTTTAAACAGAACTGAAGTCAACTCCAACCTGCAATATGTGACAATAATAACACTGAAGCTTGATTTGTGAGAATCATCATGTCTATGAACTTCAAAGTGCTTACTAATAAAAAAACTGTGACCTGAGCCAGTAAAGCTGAGCGCTTTCCTCTTTCAGTCATTGGTAAAGCAAGAAGTTTGAGGGGGTAAATAATTGACCACAATGGTGTGTGGAAACAACCAGAGCCTCGGCTTCAGCGTGGTTGATAGAGTTAACTGATTTTTAAGTTTCTACTGCATGCCATGGTATAGTTATTAGACTGGGGCACTTCAATACATTTGCAATATTTTGATCTACTTTAGGTTCACCCCAACTCACAGCTTCACAACTGTTCAGCAAAAGTTAAAACAATAACTAGAAAAATTGCATTTCCTAAAGAAATTGCATGTGAATGCTAATGCTGAAAGGCTGTCGATAAACTGGATAGCTGGCTTGAAATGATGAATAATCCTTATGTGCAATATTTGAAATGTAGCTGTAATTTTGTAGGAATATGCACACACATGCACTCACAGCCTGGGTTTCTCCATCAGCAAGGTGCCTGCAGGCCAGGAGGAGCAGAAGCTAATATTGGAGAAATCTGATCTCAAGCTTCAGTGTAAATCTTCTCTGCAGGTGACAGAGCTGAACTCCCTGATCTTCATTTCTCTGTGTGTCAATCAGTGCTGAAGATGGTTCAGTGGTAAAGACTCCGGTTGGTGATGCGGCGACGTGGGATCGAATCCTGACGGAAGCAACAAGGTGGGAGGAGGGTTTGTGACTCAGTCACAGGTTGGGATAAAGCAAACTGTGGTGCATTTCAGAGGTGCATCACTTAGGTGTGATGAATGTGTGTGAAACAACAAGGTCAAATATCAAGTGCTATCAAAATTTTGATGGTTCCTATTGTTTTTTCCACAATTTGTACTTGCAATATTGTGCTTTCAACAACAATCAGAATTAATTAAAATATCCCAGTTTAGATTTCAACATTTCTGTATTTCAGCTCTTACTTTGTTTAGGTGACATTTCTGCAGTTCAAGCAGCTGTGAATTTTAATGTTTTTATATTGGTTGAAAGGCTGTCCCTAAACTGAATAGCGAAAAGCTTAATATTTTAAAAAGTAGAAAAGGTAGAAAATACCAACTCAGCAAAGTCCATATGCTGAGGAAGAATGCGAGGTGCAGTCGAAAGCTAAAAATAAATAAAATAAAACCCTAGTAAATTGACTAAGATTTAAATTTTTTGTCAAATTACAGTTTCCAACGTCAAACAATAAAAAGAAATATGACATCACCACCACCAAACTTGACAAAGCACCGGATATAACTGCTATTTACATCAAAGGGCTTTAGTAAGTATTTCCGGGGTACCAGACCAGAGAGGGTGACAAGTTAGAAATCCGGCTTTTTCTGCCGATACAGAAGCCATGCTGCATCAAGGCTTAATTTAGCACCTCTGCTTGTACCAAAGTTAATAGACAAATAGAGCAACATTTATCTGTGAATCGAAATCTACATGTTATGTAGGATTTACGATACTTCTGACCAACACCGGAATCCCTTTAGTTTTCGCTAAAACCGGAAGTTAAGGACAGCTCTGCTCTCAGTTAGCTGCACTTATCTTTGTATGTTTGAGGCCGACTCCCCCCGGCTGCTGGAGGACCGTCGGTCGTGCACTCAGGTTATCCACGGCGGCATCAGTTCATCTGACACTTAACGAGCCAGTCGGCGTAATGTGCAACGGTTATGTTTTGGTATGTTTACGTCGGTGCTTTCCGCCTTTTTTCCGAAGCACGCGAGAAGCTAACTTAAGCTACAAAACAGCTAAAGGCTTGAAAGACGCAACTGCTACGCTGCTCACTTTTAGCTTAACGCCGAAATTAGGAAAAGCAGGCGACCATAACATTTTGATGCAATTTGAGCCGCACTGTACCCCATAACTAGCTATGACTTTGTGATGTAACGTTACTGTAGGTGCCCGCATCGAAGGGTTGTTTATGTGACTGATGGCGATGTTATTGTATAAAAGCTCCACTAGAGGGCGCCCTGGTACGCATGTAAAGAGCACTGGGCACCACTTTCTACGTCACCCTTATAATTAATGGCTTTATTAAAGATTTCTAGACCATTTACTAATATCCTCTGTAGATAAGGCATATGTCATTAATTAGAGCAATGTCTTCTGGTCTTTGCAGGTAGGACAGGCAGACTGACCCGCAGCATGTAATAACCTCTCAAATACAACATTCTGAAGCACACGGAGTGACATTGCTTTCGACGGGGTTATCTCATCTTAATGTGTATAATTTTTTTGCTTTTGAAGGGCAGGGTTGAAATGCCACATGTCACTGCCTGTGGCGGTGGGTGTGATGTTGGTGGGCTTCCCGTACTCCATCTCTCTAGCTGCCCAGTGGATTTATGGCTGGCCCAACAAGCCTGGATACAAGAAGTACATGGAAGCTCTGAAACCAAGGTAACGTGTACAATACTGCGGAGCTGTTCTTTGGCCCACAAAATATAGTTTGGCTCCTCATCAAGAAGAGTCCGTTATTAATCCATTTTGTCACGTTTGACCTCTCCATCAGGCGAATATACTGTTTGACCAGAGCTGTGCTGGAGACCCTCAAATATGTGCAATATGGGAGACTCTACTACCAGTGGACGTCATGGTACAAGAATGACGAAAACCGTAAGCATTATGAAAAGGTGAGTAAAGGAGAAGTTAAAAAGAAAACTTGGTGGTTTTATCGACGTGTCTATGTGTCTTTGCGTGGTAGGGAGCACACATCAAGTATCTCAAATAAAATACTCGCGCTCTTACGTTTTCCTCAGCTTTCTGCACTTGACTCGTCGTGGTCCCTTGACAATTTGTAATACCAAAATGTTGTGTCAAAGCTTGCCCTGCGATTGACTGGCGACCAGTCCAGGGTGTTTCCCTGCCTCTCGCCCAATGTTAGCTGGGATTGGCTCCAGCCCCCCCTGCGACCCTTTGAGATAAGCAGTCTGGTTAATGAATGAATGAATGTGTCAAAGCTCACAGTTTTGTCTTGTCTGGATACTTCTAAGGGAATCACATTTGGCCGCAGAGGCAACAAGCTGGATTTGTACCACCCTCCAAAGGTGGGCGGGTGTAAAGACACGCCTGCACCGCTGGTGGTTTTCATCTACGGAGGTGCGTGGGGCTCCGGAGACAGATCCATTTACTGTTTGCTGGCCAGGCAGATGGCCGAAGAACTGAGTGCAACTGTCATTTGTCCCGATTACTGCATCTATCCAAAGGTAGCAGCTTTAGACCGACACACAGCAGTCTGATTTGCATTCCTTTTAAAGATTTATAGCACATACGTAGAGCATGAGTGACTGGAATATGAACACAACATCTCATAACTCTGAACTATAAGTTATATTACACTGCAGTAACCCAAATGGCAGATAATTAAATGTCTTCTGAATGTCACTGGTATCTGAACTGACTGCTGGTTTTGTTTAATTGCCAGGGGAACGTTTTAGGGATGGTCCAAGATATTGCTGACTGCTTGGTTTGGGCCCAAGAGAGTGGACAGAAGTTCAACTTTGACAAAGTAAGAAATAACTCAAAAGTATTCTTTGGAACATTGGAACTTGAGGCAAACTGTCACATAATAATGGCAAGATTAACCAGTTATTATAAACCCCCAAAAGAAGGAATGCTTCTAAAAGCTCCATGAAGTCATATAAAACCTGCAGGTATCTTAGACTTCCTGAATCTTTTTCTTGTCCAAGCGTGGAGGAAAGTTAGGATCTTAAAGCAATTTCACGGTGTTCTGTTGGGAGAATACTGATATTCGTGTGTTTAGTCGCACCATTCTGTACTTGTACACCCACGTTCACCAAGTGTTCATGTTAGCGAATATGTCACTGTCATTGTATGTGTTGTTGTCTTGTTTTTCTATCTTTTATAGGACAACATAGTGTTAGTTGGCCATTCGGCGGGTGCACATTTGTGTGCACTGACCACACTGTTTCTCATTGATGCAAGGGAGGAGCTCATCATAGAGGCCAGCAAGCAGAGGGACATCACACTGGCGATAAAAGGGATCATTGGTGAGGATAACTCAACTTTAATAAGTGTACGTGTGCCATGAAGATCATTTTGTGTCGTCAGAATTATCGTTCATGTTTTTAATGACTTTGCTATGATCTGAGAGGGTGGGGACCATTTGTCAAAACGAATAGGATACATGAAACATTATGTTTTCATAACACCTGATTACCAGGGTTTTGTGCGAATGAGTTAGTTCATCGGTTGTATTTTCCGGACAGGCCTGAGTGGCGTGTACAACATCATGGACCACTATGAGCACGAGCAGAAGCGAGCAGTGGAGTATGTCTCCACCATGCACAAAGCCATGAATGGAGTGGAGAACTTCCCGTACTACTCACCAACACACTTACTGAAGACGTTCAGCCAGGACAAACTGAACAGGTGAGACAAAAAGAGGAAAATAAAAGGACGTCGGGTTCAACAACAGTGATATTTATGAAATCTGCGTCTGTTGTTTTTGTTTCAAATACAAATGTGAACATCTTTCACCCGCTGTCTCCTCTTGTCGTCATTTCTGCCAGAGTGCCTCCGTTCGCTTTGCTCCACGGCACCAGTGACATTATCGTTCCTACTGAATCTTCCACAAAGCTCTCGGAGCTCCTCGCCTCGCTGTCCATCAAGGCGACTCTCTACCTGCTGCCCAGAGTTGACCACACTGAGATGGTCACCGACCTCATGGCGTCAGACAGGCGCTTCTACCATCCCATCTACAGCTGCATCAAACAGGAGCACAGAAAACTTTTGGGAACCTGCTGACGTCCCAACAGATCAGAAAAACATCCATTCCATCGCTGATATTTACTGACTGTGCCATAACGTTGTTTACAGTATTTGCTCTAATACCTCAAACTGAATCAGATTTAGCTTTGATTTTAAATTGATTCTTTTAAGTTGTGATTCCATAATAATGATTTATACCTTGAACAGTTCTGCAATTGTAAATGAGTAAATCCAGGAAATATTCCTTTCCTAGTGGACTGCAATCTGTTATCCTGATTGCAGTAAAGTGAAATAAGTCAACGTGAAGTGAAATCAGTCGTGAAGCAATAACAGTATTATGAAAAACAAGTAAAGCACACTAATACATAGTACTAAAACCAAAGTTTCTAGGCCAACTAGGTTCTACTGACATCGCAACAGCTTGATTCATTGACTTGCATGTTTTTATCACATGAACCTTTTTCTTATATTTATTGTAATATCATATGTTAAACAACTATTTATTGATTCTGGAAACATTAAACCCACCTGGAGGAACCTTTTTTTTCCTTTTGTCTTTATTAAGTAGAGTACGAATCTGTCACACAGGGATA
>JAVQJV010058539.1:0-12981 GCA_036024995.1 Gadopsis bispinosus | reverse complement strand
GAAAGGAACTTCTAAATCTTTAAATATTAAATCCTGTTTCCTGATGGATCACCGTGGTCCCTTAAATATATACAGTCATTTGTATTATAGGTAGGTTGAGAAACTGGACATTTGTTTATTGGTACATTCTTTAAAGAGCTTCAAACCGAATTCACACACTGTTTCTGTTCCTCGCCAAACACGAGGCAGCTGATGCAAGTTGTCAGCTAAGACGTGTGATGTCTGTGGGTCCAACACTCCAGAACAAATGAGAAGCTCCAGATTCGGGCTACTGTGAAAGACGTAGACGAGAAAAATGAAAATATTACTCCAGTCACAGCTTTAATATTACCATAATATTTTTAGTAATATCCTTTCTGTTTTTGTGCTGAAATCACAGATGGGATTAAATGATTCCTAGCTGGTTAAACGGTTTGTGGACTCTTTTTTTAATGCATACGAACAAACTGCTGTCCTTGCTCTCTACGCACCACTCATCTGGAACAAACCACCACTAAACTTGAGGTCCGTTCCAAGAGTTAAACCTGCCTTTTATCTCATCAATTTTGGACTATCCATTTATTTTACATCTCCTAATTTAAATTTCAGTTCTGTTTTTATCCGTCTCATATGTTCTTTGAATGCCTTTTCATGTAAAGTGCTTTGAATTGCCCTATTGTTGAAAGTTGCTTTACAAATAACCTCGCCTTGCCTCTGCACTTTGAGGACCAAGGACATGGTTCTGCCCCCAGAGAAGCTCTGCCTCTGAGAAATGTTTATAAAACTAAGATGCCCAGCTGCCCCTCAACAACTACCGTCAGGATGCCCTTGACCCCGAGCTGCTTGGCTGGAGCAGCTCAGCAGCCCACAGTCGGAGGCTGTGGTTGTACTGAGCACCTACCTGGAGTGAAAGTGTGTAAAAGTACAACTGTGAGGTACGGTGGTGCTGAACATGAGCATGCATGCTCAGAAAGCTGCTCTCGGGATAGAGGTTAAAAAATTCTTTAACACTGACAACTGACTTACCATTTCCATTTAAGGTCGATTTGCAGATTGAATACAGACTTCCACTCCTGGCACTTTTCGTCCTCGCATTGTACCAGTGGGATATGAATAAGTCATTAGAGGAAAGTCTATTTTGGCAACCATCTGAATGTAAAAACTCAGGTTACTCCCCAGCGTGAAAGGGGAATGTGAGGGGGTAGGTTTGACCCATAAGAGGAGCTGTTTAATGTGTTTCTGTTGCTGTGAAATGTTAATTTTGCTTAGTGTGTGAAGTCTGTCAAACAAAAGGCGGAGAGCGCACACAGCTCTGTAGCTTATATTTTACATACATTTAGGGGGAAATCTTTTATATAAAATATGCAATCTGCAATTTCCCCACTGAGGGACTAATTTGGGATGACAGCTCACCATAAAGAATAAACAGGCGAAATAAATTTGAAATCTAAGACAGGGGTTGGAAGGACAGCCTGGATCTGGCAAGTGTAACTGCATTATTGTGTCATGTTGACATCCTGAGCAAGTCCTGAACCAGTCTTGACAACATAGGAGTGGCCCGACAGGGCGAGGGTACAGATTTGAAAAATTCTCCTTGCAAAAAATCCTTACTGTCCTTACTTTATTCCCTGGGACTACATACATCTACTACTTCATCCTTAAACAAAGTGAGAGCGATAGTTATTCTACTTGCAGGTTTTAATGTAGGAAAAAAATTTTTAAATCATTTTCTCCATCAACCCCCCCCCCGCCTCGTCTCTCTGTCAGCTGAGCAGAAGACAGAACCCGGATCATTATGTGTTGTGGTGACCGGTCCGTGACCCCACAGTGGATTCTTCTGTGCCCTCCTGGGTGGTTAGCTACCACAACCTCTGACATATCTAGAGGAGTGTTATGTTATATCCACAAAAGCATGTGTGTGTGTGTGTGTGTGTGTGTGTGTGTGTAGGTTCTGCCTGTACAAAGCTCTGTGGATTAGCATGTGCCAGCTACAAACGCGTAGTTTAAAGGGCAAAGTCCACGTGCATGTTCAGAGGATCAATGTGAGGATGATTTCTGTGCTTTTGCGCGCGTGCAAATTTCACACGAGCGGAATTGCTTTGAGTGGATTTGCATACACTACAGTGGTGATGAGGATGATGATGAGGATGCTGATGACGATGATGATGATGAGGATGGAATTATCCATGTGTAACATTGGCAGGGTGTGTGTGCAGTTTGTATCGTGTGTGTGGGCAGTATTCTGTGGGCTAGCTGCCGCGGTTTGTAGCTCCCAGGGAGAGCCGTGACCGAAGATCCTCAAGTTTAGGGTTCATCTTCAGTTCAGAGAGAGGTTCAACTGACGGTCATCGGGCCACTGCTATAGCAGCCTCATTCTCTCTCAATTCTCCGACCCCCCCTCCACACACACACACACACACTCCCCTTTCTTTACATACAGAAAAGAACCCCTCCGTTCTTTTACTCAAAAGCTTCCGCCCTCTGCTTTTCTCAGCTCATCCTTTGCCTTGTGTTTGACCCATGTTGTGGAGCAATCAGGTGGCACACTGAGGAGTCTACAAAAACAAGACGTTCTGTAATTTTTCTATTCCTTACTCTAACGTTCGTATTACCGTCTTAGCTTTGAACAAATGGACACTGAAGAAAGAAAAGGATTGTTGTCTTGATGTGGCTCACAAATAAGTAAATAAATAGAGTAAAACCATACAAGCAAATATGGTAAACATAGCTCTGCGAGAAGTAGCAAACTGCAAATGTGTAGGTGTCAGCGCAGAAAGTCCTTCGCTGCCTGTTGTAGAAATTGTTTGTTAAATTGACTGTATTTATCTTATTACGGTTTCCCTCTGATTTGCCCTTTTCAGCACATAAAGCAAACAGCTTGTCACTGAAAGCCAAAGGTTTTGATTTGTCGGCTTGAATTGACTCAGCGTTAATCTCTTCCTTTTTTTTTTTTTTTCAGGTCATTATCCACATCATATAAATGAACCTGAAAGCTTTTGTTTTGGTTTTCTGATTGGAATTTTGATGAGGACATACAGTCCTTTTCTGCTTGACTAGCGTGTGCCGTGAGCCTGATGACCGTTATGGCTGCAAAATTTAATCAGAAACCCCTTTGTCTCTCATTACAGGAAAACGATGACCTATTTCAGCAGCTGACCTCAAACAAAGTGGTGCAGAGAGTGTTGGGACTCGATTTGAGGGACTTATTTGTGGCCAGTGCAACGCAAAGAGGCCAACCTGACCCGACTGACAAGATTAGAACCAAGTACAGCAAATCACATTCACGTTCTGAGAAATATTAAATTTCACTGAGTCACATTTTGTTTCAGTTTCACTTTGCAATGCATCATTAGCAGTAATAGCAGCAGTTGCAGAAATAGTATTGTTCTTGTCACAATTCAAAGGCTGACTTTTCAAAAAGAGTTTTTTCACTCATGTTTTCACTCATGTTTTCACTCATTCATTTAACAAATATTGAGTTTTTCTTGATAAAACAGTGTCAGATCGTCCACAGTGTGTCTGGCAAATGCAGTATATAACTAATTGCTTTATGTACAATGAACAGCTTTATTATATCTAAGCAGCTGTTTCCCATCTGACTTGACCTGAGTTTGGCCAAATGCTACTGGCTCAGAACAAAACGTAAGGCTTTATTAGGGATTTTGTTGTAAAAAATCTAAAAATAAAATGGTTTAATCACTTTAATTGACCAGATGTTTTAGCTAATATTTCAGAGAAATTAATTTACTTAATTTGAATGTTCGGGTCACTGACTTTGTGGCTGAAGGGGAAATTCCTCCTTTGGAAGAACAACTTCATAAGCAACTGTTGGAGTAAGTACTAAAGTGAACTGTTGCGGTGTCGGCATCACCAAATCACAGCCAGTATCGCAGCAGGCTTTGTCATGATATACAGTGCATGTTTGCTTGCTGTGCTCAACCCTCAACCCCTCACCTCCCCGCCTGTCTGCTCTGATGTGGCCCAGCTTGTTAAGCCAGCCCATTGGCTTTGATCCAAGAGGGATAATGCCAGATTGGAGGGGTTAGAGGCAGGGTAAGGGTTTAGCACATGATACAGGCAGGACGTGACACAGGACAAAACAAACTAGTCACACATTATTGGTTTAGTTAAACTGAGATGCCTCAAGTTTCAATATGTTGTATGTCTGACTAGTTGTGAAAAATATGAAGAGATAGTTAGAATGAGAGGCATTACTGTATATTCCAAGAGGGGATGTAGCCCGTGAACAATTTCTACCACACAACATATATACTTAACATATGCACTAGCTGGAATTAGATCATGTGAGCAATATTTCATAATTTCTCAGCTGATAATATATTTTTGGTTTGATTTTTTTGTATTTTCTGGAATCTCATCACAATTGTAATCTGCTTCTTCAAAAATCACATTCATGGACATGTTAGTGTGGGGTAGAGGTCAAAGGTTGTGTGAAATGTATATATATATATATATATATATACACACATATGCACACACACATACACGCACGCATTTTTGAGGATGAACTTTTCAAACAGCACACTCATACAGAAACACTGAGGTAGTGTATCCATAGGGGGAAATTATAGGGAGTTATTAGAACGAGTCACATATGCACAGGCAGCTTTTTGCATAGTTTGACCAGACTATGGGCTCAGCAATGGCACCTGGCGATGAAACCATCTTATCAGAACACAAACTCTGCTGCCTCTGCTCTTTGGCTCCCACCGCGATATCGTATTGCTGAGTCTCACTTTGCATGAGAAATCGAAGTGCAATCCCGTTCTTTATGGCCGCTGTCCGCGACCTTTGTCAACCCAGCGAATTAACCTAGAGGCATATCAGCTACGCTGGCCCTTTTCTTCTAGAGCCTGTCCTATTAACTGAGTGAGGAGCACGGTGAGGGTCACACTTAAGTAACCTTATCTTGTAATTGGGTTCAAGGTTAAGTGACCCTGGAGCACGGAGGTCCGGAGGTTAAGGTCACAATGTCAGGCAGAAGGGGGAGCTTTTAATCACCGATGGGGCTGGAAATCAAGGCCCGGGCTTCTTCTATCTGGCTGGGCCGAAGACCTGCCCACCCCCCATCACCTCCAGCCTCACCCTCATCCACATCCCGCATGAAGCTGTCCATGAAGGCTGGAACAGGGTGGGATTTAGGGGGTCGAATGAAGCTGTTGCCAGGCAACCCATATTCAAGCCAAGGTCTTGCAAGCTTTTAACCTTAGCACAAATCGATATAGACTGCAATTGGGCTAATATTCATCGACCAGATGGGGAAATTAGGCGCAAGTCTGCCTGCAGGAGATAGAGGAGAGACACGCCATTGACCTAACAGTCATCGCATCGCTCAGACTCCTGTAACTGATGCACACCGAGAGTGTAGAGAACAAGCTCTGAATAGTGGGGAAAGGAAGCTTTTTATTTAAGCGACATCTCTTCGGACTCTGGCACTTTCTTTCTCTCCTGGTCTATCCTTCTTCTTTTCATCATGCATATCACTTTCTCTCTCATCAGTTACCCTGATCTCCCTCTTTCCTGCCTTTTCTCTTTTATTCCCTTCCTTTCTTTCTCCCCTTTCTTAGAGGATTATTCTTTTTGTTCCAAACAGTACATTGTGTCCAGGTAAAAATGCATGGTTTGTTTTCTGACAATATAAATACAGTATACACACACCTCAGCAAGAATTTACGATAAAGTTGAACTGCAGCAGTCATTTTATGTTGTGTAAAACAAAAAGCTGCTGATTTAAAATTTTGCTCATTTGCATGTGATTACCAGTGAATAAAAACATGATCCATAGTTTCACATTTCTCAGATCCTCTTATGACAAAGAGCAATCTCTTAATTTTTCACAACAGCCGTCCCTCCTCCCTGCCTCCCCTCCTCCCCTCGCTCTCTCCCTGTCTTTTAGAGAGGGAGATGGATGACCACTAGTGGAGGGGTTCAGGCAGCATGACCCATAGACCTATCCATTGCCAAGGGCGAGGAAATAGCCCAGATTAAAGAGCTTGTAAATAATGGCCCATAAACATCTGCCTGTTAGCCCGACCAATCCATCTCAGTCTCCCATCTGGTCCTCTCTTTCTCTCGCACTCCCCCGCTTTTGATTTCCTCATTGCAAACGGTCCACAGGGCAAATGCATCATCAGACCAAAGTCAGTCATATTCCAACACAAACAAACACTGAGATTGACCCTGAGGTCGTGTACAGTTCAAGTCCCCACCAGCCACTGCACCCATGACTCAACCCAAAGACAACAATGGAGAGCATTAGCTTTGTTTTCTTTCCTTGGGTTTCCTTCCATTTATTAGAGCCTCAGTGTACAGTATATTGCTTTGTTAAATTAGCATAAGGCAAAAGTGAGTGCATGTACGCATTTGTGTACTCAACTACAGCCATGAATTCCCCTAATTATTTTTACACGATTACAGCTGTTTTACAGTCCACCCTCCTCTTTGCCAGAGTCAAACCTTCACTGGGGATCTTGTTAGCAGGGCCTCATCAGAAACCCCACCCTAATTAGTGATTAGGGGTTGTTAATGTCAGGCTCCCAACATCTGCTCCGAGTGCTAGCCTCCTGCACGCTCTCAGATCTCCTACCAGGGCAATGTACTGTCGCTCGAGCTGTGTGAATAGACCCCTGGCACCGGTATTAACCACCTTAGTCGTGGTCTGACTGCAGGTGGCAAATTAGACCAAACAAAGGGCTGATTGCAGGCAGGCTGAGGCTGAGCTCTCGCCAATAAACCTCATGCACAGTAAATGCTTTGTCTTTTATGTCACATCCAAGGTACAAACAGCATTGCTGCTGCTAAATCGCAATCCCATAAACATTTCAAAACTTAGACAGTGCTGAATAAATTTGATTTAAACCTGCAATAACTGCAATAACTGTTTGTTGCTGTTGTTGTTGTTTTGGCCACTTATGGGCACCGAAAAACCTTTAAAGTTTATATGGGAGACTTAGTTACGGAGCAAAATAATCATTCGTTTGGTGTCGTGTTTCTGGTCACCCAGCAAATATAGGTTCACTCTCTTTTCCACCATCACAGCTCAAACATATTTGACTCTTTAGCTGCTTAGTGCTCCACTGTGTTCACCAGCTGGTCTGTAACTGTGTCTGTCTGACATTTGGTGCTGAGCAGGTATTGTACAATGTGTTTTTAGAGCTTTTTCTCTGAAAACAAAATAATTAACTTGTGATCTCGAGATAACGGCATTAAAAAAAATATTTGCAAGCACAGCCACTCTTGGCGTCCGTAGATTATAGTCACTCACTGGTGATTTTTGACCACTTGAGACTAGTAAACCTCTCTTGTCACTCATTTAAAATAGTTTCTCTTTCACTTTGAACTGAACTGGTCATCAGTGGCCCATGATTTTATATGAACAGATTGTGGTGTTTTCTATAGGAGCTGCCAATTACATACACATTACAAGAGTAATTTAATCCACTGTGAATATTAAGAAAGACGAAGAGTCTATGGTCATGCTAACGGCTCTGTGAAGGTGTACAGTAGGCACAGAGGTGCTTAGAGCTAAATGCTAATGTCAGTATGCCAACATGCGCACAATGCCAATGCCAACATGCTGATGTTTAGTAAGTATAATGTTTACCAAGTTCACCAGCATTTGTGCATCCATTTGCTGACATCTTTTAATTAGCACTGAACATGAAGTACAGTTGAGGCTGATGGGAATGACAATAGTTTTGCAAATATTTGATCATAAACCAAAGTACTGGATAAACATTTTAACCTATTGTTCAATGGAGCTTTGAGAGTAGATGTTTTTATCGTCTCAGCATCTCTAACTACCCATGTCTATTGGAATACAATGCTGTAGGTTCATGAGAAGTATTTGTGATGAAATTTACACACAAAGAGGAACATAAAATCTATCCATCTATGCTGTCTTCATGTGTTTGTTCATACCTTATGCAGTTATGTGCTTACCTTGGAAAAGTAGCTCCTTGGTGTCGGAAGGGAGTGCTGTAGAAGTGTTATCTGCAACGCATGCAAAATTGTAAATCGGTGAAATGCAAGCTAGGAGAATCACCAAATAATGTATTGATCCCATTGAACTTAATTGTAAAAGTAGCAATCTTGTCTTTTTTGTAATAGCTCGACAGCGACAGACAGTGACCACTAACGTGACTTTGTGTTACACGGCATGTCGACCCAGCACCAGCTAGTTATTAAACTTGGAGAAACAGATGTCTGACGTGGGCCAGACCCTAAGCAGCATTCAGGCCTAAATCAGCCCCACGTTAAAACACAAGCTAAAGCTAAACTCAGTCTGAACATGGCCCAATGCTCCTTGCACATTATTCCCCATTCTAAATGGCTGCTTAGCAAATACATGAATCCCTTGACAAGAAATATTCAATAAAAAACGATTTTATTGTAACTTAAAGTAACATTCAAGCTGAGCTGAGCAATGTTACTGCTAAAACACAGGCCTGTTCTGTGACACATTTATTCAGGACTGGACTGAAATGAAGAATTTTAGGTACAAACAAATACTCCTTTGCAAAGTAGTCTGTTCGCCGATGGCAGTCACTCGTCATGCTTCTCAGGGACATTTAATGTCAGCACACACTAGCCTCTCCAAGCAAGACGTATAGGTTTGAATGAGAGGCAGGTAAGTAGATTTTCCAGGCAGGTGAGCTGCAACTAAAGCTTCATGATCTCACATCACCGAGAGGGACACTGGCCTTCACTTCTTAAATGAGCCCTCTAACCTCACACTGTCAGCATGAGTGATATACCATCTTAGCGCTGGATCTCACTCAAGGTAAGGTGTCCAATGATGGCACCTTATGTGTCTTGCTTTTTATGCATCTCAAAATTGCACCATATTCTTCCCTCCATTGTTTTACTTTTTTCAAAGTCATCTAATTTTTCATTTGGAGGCCTTTTCCCTCAAAATCACCATTTCCTCGCTTCCTTTTTTAAATCACGCTTAGCGTCAATTTATGAGCTGCCATTTTTGACCTAGTAAGTGACCCCACACCTTAAACACATTCCAATGGAGCCAACACTTTTATTTGGCAGATAAATCACTGCTTACCAAATGCTGGTGGTGTGCAAGGTCAAAGTTGCAGAAGGGAGGTAAAAATGAAATCGCGGAGATAGCGGGTCGAGCCGAGTGCCAACATCAATGTCCTAGGAGTTGGTGCTTACACACAATTTAAATAGAGATTTGAGACACCCATTGTTTGCATGCATTTATGTAGATGAGGTGCACATGGAGCAGTATCCTCTTATATGATTGAGCTTTATACAACAAAGAACTACAGTATCTATCATCAATTGTCCATGTCCAGGAAAATATCTTGACTTGTCAGTTCAATAATCCTCTCACGGTTCGAGCCAACTTTGACCAGTTTCTTTCTTCGTCCGCTCTCCAGCATGCAGTAACTAGTGCAACAGTCGCACTCTTGGGCCTGTTCACACTACAGCTAAATATGCCTGTAACGCCTCATATTAGCAGCAGTAATGAAACTTGTGCACAACAGATACTTCTTTAATTCTTGAGCTCGGCTGCACGGGAACGGGAGATGACAATTAATGTTTTCTTGCAGAGTTCTCAAATAATTGAGAACTTGGAGACAATGGCAAAGTTGGCAGAATGCGGTTTAACTTGAACAAACACGTTTGCAAAATTCTTTGTTCACTGCACCCACTTATCCTGCCCAGGTTTGCAAGGGGTTGACGCCGAACTCAACACACGCTGAGCAAGAGGTGTAAGCCTATAGATATTTGATGACTCTGCAAAACCTCAGGCTACAGCAAAATGTTTTTAAAATTCTCACTTTTGACGACGACGGTACGGATAAAGTCAGGGAAAGATATTATTATTGCAAATAAAATTTTGGTTAAGGTTATAGGCAAATAAAACAGATTGTGGTTACAACTAATAAAAAAGTCAAATGTTATTGTTAGTCACAGGATTTGAGCTGCAGACTCGGGAAAGCCAGATGTGCTGTACCAAGCCATCCACCACCCCAGCCTACCTCCTCCACCCTTACTTTCTGGGTCACCACATAAAGGGCACACCGCATCTTGCTTCAGCACTGAAAGCTGGCATTAGACATAAATTGTGAGGTGCGTATTTGTCCACTATGGACAGAATTAGGACACTGAGCTAAGAACGGGTACACCTTGGACACGCCTCTAGTCTACCACAGGGCTGACACATAAAGACAGACAGAGTCAAGTTCAATCCAACCGGCAATTTATTCCCACTAATTAACCTAATCTGCGTGTCTTTGAACTGTGGGAGGAAATCGGAGCAGACACAAAGAGAAAACGCTAACTCCACAAAGAAAGGCCCTTTCTTGATAGCAAGAAAAGTAAAGAACATATGCAGGCGTACAGAGACAACATGAGCATCTAGTGACTTTGATGAGCCGGGTAATGCCTCTAGTCCTGGTGGCCTTAAGGTTTAAGACACTGACAATGTAACTGCAATGTCCCCAGTTTGAGACTGGCCAGGAACCTTTGTTGCATGTCATCCTCTCTCTAGTTATCTTGCATCATTAAGAAAAAGATGCAACTGCGAATAACCAGTTAGTGGACAGCTATGAAAGGTCGTTATCAAATCTGCATGCTTGCCTGGCAACATTTCCCTCTGATGTTATTTTGAAAGGATGCCATCACCTCGACATGAGCACAACCCTGTCCATGATGGTGATTGGCTGCATAATAATTACGCACTCTCTTTTTCTTTGTGCTGTGGCCAAGTAAGCATATTCTGGTACACTGGTACAAATAAAGGATCATTTACACCTGTGTGATATTTGAACTGCAAGGTATGTTTAATTGTTAACTTCTCCACATTTCCACTCCACAGATAAAATTGCACAAGGATGAATCATGCAGCCGCCTCATCTAATCCTTCATGGGTGGCGGTTTAAGAGGGGATCGCCAGGGGATGCTAATTTGTCTGACCGATCACCCAATAGGCCAGCTTATCCATGACCTCTGAAACTGTGAGTTTTCCAGCTGGCTGATCAGGGCGGCCTGTATGGTAATGTCATTCACTGGGGGAAGGGTCACTGATCAGGGAAAAGATGTTGAGTGAGGCGCTGCAGCCCGAGCTCAAGGCCAGTAGCCTATCTGCGTCTTGTTATGCCCAGAATATAACTGATGTCCAGAACAGAAATCTGATGCCTCTCACTATATATCTATATATTGTGTATCAGTGTATATTGTGTCACTATGTCAGTTTGAAATCAACCTTTTTTAGTCGTGTTGCAATTTTGGCCAGTCGGTCAACTGCTTTGATCCGAGCTGAACTATCTCAAAAACTACTTGATGGATTGCCATGAAACTGTGTACAAACATTCATGGGCCCCAGACGACCAGTCCTAATGACTTTGATCCCCTGACTTTCACCTAGCGCTTTCACTTATCCGGTGAAATAACTCAACATGTACTGGATGGATCGGCACAAAATCTCGCACAGGCATTCATTGTTCCCAGATGACGGAACGTAATGACATCGGCGATCCGCTGACTTTTCCTCTAGCGCCACCACGAGGTTGACATTTGTGTCCTATCTATCTATCAAAAGGCATACACATGTGTTAGGGGCTGTGGATAATCCCATGCCAGGTAGCGTCGACGATAGGAGGTAGACAGTAAAAGGGATTTCCTGGTCAGACTCTAAAGCCCTGTGAAAGCATGCAGGGCTTTACATGGAAATGCCGCACGATCAGAGCACTGGAGCTCAGTTAGCTACTGTCGTGGGTGGGGGCGGAGGGTGAGCAGAGGTCCAAATCCTCTCTTGCAGGCCCATCTGCGGGGATTAAGAATGGTTCCTGTCCCGTGGCTGACCTCTTCAAAGCCTGCGCAGATGTCCTGATCCCCCTACACACACACACACACACACACACACACACACCAATCACCAACAGGCACACACTCAAATACCCCCTCTCCTCGAACTCTGTCTTGACCCCACAATCAAAACAAAGCACTCAGGTGACATTTCTTATCACAAGAGCACTCACCCACTCTTTGAGTTGGTATCTCTGGTATCTCATCTCCTCTGCAGTACATCTTCCTTTCTCTTTCTTGGTGCCTTCGTCTTCCCTCGGGTCCTGAGAGGGCTCCCTCTCGGTGTCAGCTGTCCTTTGACACAGAGCACGGTCAGATTGCTGAATGACCTTAGCATGGAAATGAGCCTGTCACTCTCAATACTCTGCTGCCCTTTGGTTGCAGCGTGTTTTCAAATAGGAAACCAAGGTCAAGAGGCACCGGCTAAGACACAGAGCGTGAGATTTTGAATCACACAGCTAAATCAAAATAGGATATAAACATTTAATATGGAGATTGCTAAGAGGTCCTCCGAGGTCAGTGGTGGTCCTTTAAGGTTGTGTGACCCTTTATTTAGGGCTATAAGTCATGTCTCGGTCAAAATAATGGCAACCCAATTGGAGCTTCATTTAAGGCTAAGAGGGACAATGAATGGATTAAATCACTCTAGGGGGCACAATCCAAGATTACTTTCAATTAGTAAAGACCCTCACAGATCTTCTGAGAATAATCCAAATGTGAGATTAGGTGTTTAGATAATTATTTTCTGTATTAGTGCCTTCTTTGGTGGGCTGCGGCCTGGCATTTTCACAGGAAGATGAGAGGTAGCATGAACTTTCTGGATATACACTCTTTGGAAAGAAGGTTTCCACATCAGCGACGACACATAAAGCCAGAACTACTTTCTAAAAAGTCAATGTCCTAGACTTCTTCCAGACCTCTGGATTCACATACTGAAATGAATGATGACACAAAAACAAAATGGCAGTTTAGTCAGATTATCAGGCTATAAAGTTCCAGGCTGTTTCTCTTAGATCATTGTCACATTTGCCACCTCATTTTTCCATAACTCATTTATTTGAGTCAACTAAATGGACAATACCACAATGAGGTGTCTCATACGAAATAATAGTTAGCAGAAAGACAAAAAAGCAGCACAAAGCAGAATGA
>JAVQJV010058535.1:0-11847 GCA_036024995.1 Gadopsis bispinosus | reverse complement strand
AATTTGTGTCTGATATGGCTTTTCCAAACAGAAGTTTCCACATCGTACTGCATAATGGACCAACGGCTGACCGTGATGTCAGAAAATCCTGCTCATACGTTCAGGTGTTAATGTTAAGCACAGAAAAAGCAAAAGTTCAGTTTTTGCGAAATATGGATACTCTTTATATATTCCAGATTATATTATAGATTTTATATAATATCTGACATTAGATGGGGTGGCAGGAACTGTTTGATATTTTACTTATTTGCTTGGCAAGAGTTGTGGTGGACAGACAGCAGAAAAAGGAAGTAGTGATAGACGTCCCAAGCGACAGCAACATCAGGAGTAAGGAATACAAGAAGCTCATGAAATACCAAGGGCTGAAAGACGAGCTAGAGAAGATGTGGAAAGTGAAGGCAACAGTGGTCCCCGTGGTAATCAGAACACTCGGGGCTGTGACCCCCAATCTATTGATATGTGTATATACAGTATATACAGCAGCTATCAACAAAAGACCATAACCGTTATTATATGCTTCTTCATTTTTTTGTAGAAAATGAGACTGTTGACTCGTCAGAGTTGGCGTTCGCCTGTGGCGTGAGGAAGTGTCCAGAGAGGTACGACTGCAACGACACCTGGATCGGGCCCAATGACGGCATCACGCAGTTCGACAACATCCTGTTTGCTGTGCTCACCGTCTTCCAGTGTATTACCATGGAGGGATGGACGGCCGTTCTCTATAATGTGAGCTGAGGAAATGAACCAGAAAACATCACGCAGTTGTTGTATATGTGAAATAATGAATCAACATTATGGATTTCAGACCAACGATGCCTTGGGTTCCACATGGAACTGGATATACTTCATTCCTCTCATCATTATTGGCTCGTTCTTTGTGCTGAACCTGGTGTTGGGTGTCCTGTCGGGGTGAGTGTGACTCCTCCTATGTGTTTAAATTGCTGTTTCTGTCCGTGTTATTCGTTTTGACAGTGGTTTTAAATGCGTTCCTCTTCAGGGAATTTGCCAAGGAGAGGGAGAGGGTGGAGAACAGGCGTGCCTTCATGAAGCTACGCCGGCAGCAGCAGGTGGAACGAGAACTGAATGGCTACCGAGCCTGGATAGACAGGGCAGGTACTGGACAGCAGAACAACTTTACATCTGCAGACACACACTTGGTATACAGAGGCTTACAGTGAGTGAGAATAGACAAACATGATTACTGCTGAGTGGGATCTTCTGGTTATGGGAGAGTTTCTCTAATCGCTCAATCACCTGAACTACCTCCAAATTCAAAAGCGCTGTCTGTCCCATATGATGCGCACACGCATACTGCTGTAATGACGATCTACATTGCTAGCATCCCACGCGAGTAGAGGGTGAGGAAAAAGGTGATACTGACTCACCGACTTAGATGTGTGTGTGTGTGTTTACATGCATGTGTATATATTTATGTGTGCATGGATGTGGGAGAGAGAGAGAGAGGGAGGAAGGGAGAGAGAGACTAAAGAAGGTCATATTGGCCTCCCAAAGCAGAGTTTACATCAGTTTGGCCTCACGTCCTATAAATGTTTGCAGACATCCTAAAGAATATAAACTGTCTGATGATTTAAAATGTGCCTTGATGAAAACAAACATGTCTGTGTATAACCTCCAGTTTTATTGTATTGCAGAGGAGGTAATGCTCGCAGAGGAGAATAAAAATTCAGGGAGATCGCCGTTAGATGGTGAGTTCACACACTTTCGACTAATCACACCTACACCTAATTACACATAGATCTATGATTATTACACATTGCTTGATGGCCTCAGAAAATATTAACAGTTAAGTCTCCTTGGTGAAACTAAAGCCCCTTCAGGTATGCACCGTGTTACCTCCTACTTGTTGGCAATTTAAAATGTCGGACTTGTGAGTCATTTTTACTTACAAACCACAACAGTAATCTGACTAGGATGGATGAACATTGTGTTTGGCCTTATTAAGAGAACTGTGGTACTTTTATCACTTAATTATCAAGTCTATTGCACTAAGAAAATAAAAATCAGTTTAATAATCCAGGAAATATTGTGAATGAGTCCATTTTAAGCTGATGAGGAAATTCTTCTCATGTCAGAAAAGTCTGTAAAAAGGATTTTTTGATTTTCCCTCTTGCAGTGGCAAGCAAAAGAAATAAAAAAAATAAATAAATAAACACAAAACATCAACAAAAGACATGTGTGACCACAATCATTTGCAGGTGAAATCCTGCAAATGGCTTCACATACGTCATGTGAACAATTAGGAGTTAAACGAGGGTCCCAACTTGTCATGTCTGAGCACTTTCAGATACATCAGAGAGTGAATTTAAATTTATAAGCTCATGAAATGAGTGAGAAGCGGGGTCGAGCTTCCCTCAAGCTCTGTTTATTAATTCTACTTTTAAAATCCTTCTCTGATTCATCCCGTGAGAGAGAGCAGAGGACACTCTCCTTCCTTTACAGTATATCGTTAAACTTTTCACCTTACCTCTGTGTTCCAGCAGTGCCACCGCTCCAGCATTGTACATCTTTCTGTAACAGTCCTGTGGTCTCTGAATAAAGCCATAACAAACAGTTACGCAACAAATAAGTATGTCTTAATGATAAAAAGCCATAAACTGGCCACACACACACAGCCTCTCTGTGCTGTTTGGGTAAGTGGCCACAGTATTTTAGGGGGCTAAATCCTTGCTTTGTGAATCAAATGTGAATAAATTCATTTCTGTCCTCAGTCAGTTTGCTTTGATAACACAGTTTGCTTTGAAGATCACACAGAAAAGTGTTGGGGAGACCTTTAGCCATCATTTCCTTTGTAGTTTTCATTTCTATTTGAAATGCATTGAAATTCAGAAATTCAAACTTTTAATAACCTTTAGTTTTCCTGGAACATTTTTTAGTGCTAAAGAGAGCGAGCAAGAAGACTGGTGCACGGAGAGGAGCACCCGGGGACGAAAAGTTCACAGACACGTCTGCTGCCAGTGCCAGTGAGTGAAGAACTTTACCATTTCAGTTTGTTCAGTTATATTCATGCTGTATTTTTCGCCTACATGCTCCTAACCCTCCTGCCTTCTGATGTTTGAGCTTTTCTCTCCCGTGATTCTCCCTCCTTCTCTCTCAGGCATGTCACGATCAAGGATGAACTTCCGCAGCGGCCGGCGTGGCCCCGCTGCCTACCTGCGGCGCAAAGAGCGCATGTTGCGCATCTCCATCCGCCGCATGGTGAAGACGGACACTTTCTACTTGATGGTGCTCAGTCTTGTGGCTCTCAACACCATCTGTGTGGCCATTGTCCACCACAACCAGCCTGACTGGCTGACCATCTTCCTCTGTGGGTTTCAGTTTTGAATGGTTGTGCTGTTTTTTTTATTTTTCTATGATTTACTACTTAAAAAATAATTCTGGTCATGTATGAGGAATGTACAGTGCTTGGCAAACAGCTGCCTCCTTCTGTGATATAATTGCCCTTTTCTTTTTTTTTTGGCTTTCTCATCTCTAGACTATGCAGAGTTTGTTTTCCTGGGGCTGTTTTTGGCTGAGATGTTTTTGAAAATGTATGGTCTGGGTTTTCGGCTCTACTTCCATTCATCTTTCAACTGCTTCGACTGTGGGGTGAGATCATCTCTTATTCGGACTCCATGTTGCACTAGAAAATAAAAAAACAGACTCAAGGCACATTCACAAAGGGAAAAGTTGAATTTAGGAATTGATAAAGCAGTGAAGATTTCTGGTGTCTCTTAAAATGATTTCTTGTAAGATGTTTTTCTATCATTCAAGTATCAAATATCAAATTTTCAGTATATAAATCAGCAAGTAGAACATTGTCACAAATGTACTTATCACATACAAACACCGGCATGTAGCATCACAGACATAAACACCCTATAATATCAAGGGAAAGTTAAAGGAGGTGGGATCACTTGTTACATTGTACACATTAATGGTGACACGTCCAGTTTTTAAAAATAGGACAGAAAAAGTAGCCAGATTTTATAAAACACTCTGGTTGAGTCTTGAGTAGTTGAGCTTTAGTTTGAGATTGATGGTTTATTACATTCTTCAAACTGCGTTTATGAGATGATCTTTTTCAGCCGTCGAACAAACAGTGTAGAGAAGGCAGCGGGCTTTGGTCAGCATCTGTAAGTCCTCCAGGACCCCGAACATGGCTGACAAAGGGTTAATATCAATAACTGTGCCACATAGATTTGAGAATGTGTTAAAAACAACTTTTCAAAATGCCCACATCTACTCTCATTTACTCCAGATGAAAGCCAATGTGCTGCTGGTCAGATGGAACCTATTGGACATGATTTCTGACATGTTTTGCAGGTCATTGTCGGCAGCATCTTTGAGGTGGTTTGGGGCTTCTTCAGGCCCGGCATGTCATTTGGGATCAGCGTACTGAGGGCACTGAGACTTCTGAGAATTTTCAAGATCACCAAGTAAGTGGGACAACATGAAAAGCAGCACATTTCTGCTCAGTTGATACTGGGTGTATATATGACAGAGCTTTATTCAAAAAGACAAAAAGTCTGTGATTTCTTTCTGTCAGATACTGGGCCTCTCTCAGGAACCTGGTTGTGTCCCTCATGAGCTCCATGAAGTCCATTATCAGCCTGCTTTTTCTTCTCTTTCTCTTCGTTGTGGTGTTTGCTCTGCTGGGGATGCAGCTTTTTGGAGGACGGTGAGTAAAAAGCCTTCAGGACGTCAAAACAGACATCCTCACTTCTCAGTTATCGAGGACAGCTTTCTTTTGATTTGTGGTGCTGGTTTTCATAGAACACTTTAACCTACGTATCTGATCGTGCCGCAATCTTGAAACGGTAGCTGCACCCTTCGAAGTGAACAGCAGTTTCTTCAATGGCATCCAAGATGAAGAGGAGAGGAAATGGCATGTCCGGACGAAAATAGCTACGTCGTCCTCCTCTTCTTCCTCCTCCTATTCCTCCTTGGTCATATCTGACCCTGCTTTCTATCTGCCTTCCCTCTAGGTTCATCTTTGAAGATTACACTCCCACCAACTTTGACACATTTCCAGCTGCCATCATGACAGTGTTTCAGGTTTGGCTCCCACAGATCCCCTCGTTCTGCCTGCTCTCCATGACACATTGCACCCTGGGATATTTCTCACCCCAGGCGCAGATTAAACAACTCTGCTCACTCGCTCTCCACCCCCTGCCTCCGCTATCATCCCACACATCCATGCGCACATGAATATCAGACAAGTGAAACATGAACGAATTCACATCAGATCTGCTACAAAGCCAAGCACACTGTGAAAGAGTGTCAGCACACATAGTAATTACATATCTTGCTGCCATTTTTAATATCATATCTTGAACTAGTTTGCAGACAGGGAAAATGTCTCCTGTTTTATGTATATTTAGGACAGTGTTCTCTTGCATATGAGCAATGTCATTATTTATGCTATATTTTCTGTGCATTTGCCTACAGATTTTGACTGGCGAGGACTGGAACGAGGTGATGTATAATGGGATCCGCTCACAGGGTGGAGTGCAGTATGGCATGTGGTCATCGATCTATTTCATTGTGCTCACCCTGTTTGGAAATTGTATCCTTACTGATTCTTGGCAAGTGGTCAGTGAGCTCTGATATAGCGTCTAAATCTGTACACAATCAGTGGTGAATTCAGATCCTTCACTTGAGTAAAATACCAAGTATTAATATACCAAGTGGTTATACCACAGTGTATGAATACTCCATAACAAGCATTCAAAGTTTTGCTTCAGTAAAGGTAGAGCTATTACCAGCATAAAGTACTATCAAAAGGAAAAGTACTCAAAGTCCCAGCAGAATGGCCCCTGTGTTATTTTACTGATTATTGTTGCTGCTACATGCATTGAATGTTGTTGATGATTTAAAATACTTAAGATACTTTTGGGTAGTTAAATGTATAACATCACATCATATTTTATACAATGATTACATGTTTTGAAAAAAAAAATTCATAAAGTAATAGCAGTGTGAATTTGACACCTCTCTCCTGTCTGTAATATAAATGTGAAGCTACTGCGAGCAGCCACTTAGCGTAGCATAAAGATTAGAAACAGCTAGAGAAAGAGCTAGCCTGGCTTAGTCTAAAGATAAAAAAAAAAATAGGCCTATCAGCACCTCTAAAGCTCACTAATTTACACATTATAGCTATAAATAGACCCGCACAGTCCTCCTGTAAAATGCAGAGTTATCATTTTAACACTTGGGTTTTTGTACAGATTAAACAAACAAGATGTAATGTGTTGATATCTGAGCCTTAGATGTGCTGGAAGGTGGACTTTGTTACCTTTGGACAGCGCCAGGCTAGCAGCTTCCCCTTGTTTCCAGTATTTGTGCAAAGCTAAGCTAATCAGCTGTTGGCTCCTGCTTCATGCCTACAAGACAGTTTTGAGAGGCGTATCAATCTTCTCACCTAACTCTCGGTACAAACCCTGAGAGGCTCCCACAGTTTGGTGTGTTTGTTCCTAACGGCCCTCATGACAGACACACTGCTGAACGTCTTTTTGGCCATCGCTGTCGATAATCTGGCCAACGCACAGGAACTGACAAAGGTATCTACTGTTTTACCAATAAAATCTTTTTATTTACGCACATCATCAGTGATGTATGTTACAAGTGTATTGTTTAATAGATGTATGGTGTTACAGTAAGCGTTAAATGCATATATTCATTGTGTCTTTATAAGGATGAAGAGGAGGAAGAGGAGTTCTTCAACCAGAGATATGCCAGAGGCAGAGACGGCCTCATATCTGAGTAAGTTATTGTTTAACAGCTAACAAAATGTACTGTTCTAGGATGAAATACCCAGGGCATTCACAGCTCTTAAGTAGCGCTCAGTTGTCAGTGTGTGACTGTTTCTCAGATCAGATCTCCTCACAAACAAATAGAAAATTCAGATTGGGCTGAAAATGTGTCACGAATTGTTTTGTCTTTTTGCAGCAGATGCAAGTAGTAGAAGCGAACTAAGACTTACTTAAGATTCAGTATGGATGCTGTGGGAGAGCTGGTGGTGGTCCTGAATCAATGCTACTTCTGTTATTGCGGAGAAGATGTTTCAAAATCAGTAGGATTAGTATTTCCACAATGTCACTGATTGTGGGCTCTCTGAGAACCAGTTCCTCCAGTCGCATGGTGAATGCAAAGTTAGAGAGGCATGTTTAAAGCATCGATGACATCATTCTGAATGTTTTATTGAATGTGCCTGATCTAAAAGCATGACACCTTACGGACTGCTTTTGCAGCATTACCGAGTCTTGGCCTGTGATTGGTGATGGGCAGCCTCTTTTGTTAATCAGCGAAGTAATACGTCACTGATTTCCTGCTTCTTCCAATGACCTGGTGCCTTTCCCGCAGGTCTAATGATCCAGTAAGTCGTGAGGAGGAGCGCAGAAAGTATTTTTCAAAGATTGCTGGGAACTGTGGGAGGTCTCAATTTGTCACTCTACTGGGAGAAGGCCCACTTTGGAGTGTATCAGATTTTGCTTCCCTACTTAGTATGACTCCGTCTGATCAGCGTCGCCACTGTGACAATGGAGTTGTGGTAGGAAGGAAAATCTACTACAGTATATGACACGTTAGGGCCATGACTGACCCGGAGTGACCAATTCCTGAAACAGCTATTACTAAAGTGTACTGAGTGTCTCATTCAGAACACTGTCTTGATTAGGACTGTACTGTTTTGCATGTTTTACACCATTAACTACAAACTAGATTTTCCAGACCACGTCTCATGGTTATAGATGATGAATAGAAGGTGAATGTGGTTTTCCTGCTTACCAGGGGGACCTTTTATTTGTAGCTCATGCCAGTACAATATGAAGATCTTACTTGACATAAGTAATTAATTTCAGGGATTCCTTTTTTCGTTGGCTTGTGTTTTTTTTGCCAACATTAGGATATAGTTGTGTGGTGATGAATGTGAGTGTAACAGTTGTTTTAAAAAGCATTCGCAGGCTAAGTTGTTGGACAATCTAACCTGGAAGACAAATTATAGCTATTGTGAAAAGGTTAATGTGGAATTTGTTCATTCTTGAATTAAATATGTTTTGCTTTTCTGCATCAGACCTTCAAGTCTTGAATGTTGGAAGTCCCCCAAAACACAACCGATAACACCAACAAGAAAGTGTTTTTAAAACAGTTCCTGCTCACAATGACACTACCAAAATAACTTATTCCAAGTGTTTTTAAGTCTCTGCAAGTTTATTTTTCTAACATATTTAAGTGGACAGACTTGAAGGCATGAAATCAAACATTTATATTACTGCAGGAAATAATATAGTGTAAATGTTTGTGATTGGTAGTTAAACATGCAAAATCCCTGGTGATATTATTTTGGGTCCTTCAAACTGCCTAGAATCATGTAGTTATTAGTAATAATAATAATAATATTAAGCTTTTATTTTTGTAAACCAGGTTTCTTAAGAAAGTTCCAAAGTGCATTGCGGAGAAAAATCAAATGCAAATAATGTATTAGACAAAACATGTATACACCACGTAACTCCACAAAGTGAGAAAAGGAAAATGTTTACCAGCGTACAGTGACAGGTAACTGCACAGACTCTGTAGCTGTGACACTGAATGTATCATTTGTCTGTTACATATTTGAGTGTTAGTCTTTTACGTGTTGCAGCTATCAAGATGCTGATTTTGATGTGTATTACAGTGTCTTGCTGGTTCCATCACGTTGTCTTGTTTTTATGCCTGTTATGTGGCACTGACCAAAATGTCGTGTACTGTGACATTCTGTCACCTTTGGAACCTATTTGAACCGTAAACCTTAAATTAAGAATAATAATTGGAAAAAATTGATTGGGTGCTTCCTTGAATTAAATCTGTACATTATTAATTTTAAAGTACTGATTTCAGTAAATTGGATCACCTCAACCCACAGTTTGCATCCCCCTTTACGTATTTTGTTCTGTGCCATAACAAATGTTCTGTGTATGTTGTAAAACACTAATGTCTTGTTTTCAAATAATCACTCATTGATTACATGGACAACAAAAGAATCCGAATACCAGTAAGTATAATTGTATGCATCTCTGTCTCACAGAATTCCTCCCTTGAGTTTTCCTACTGAATTATTGAGATTATTTTCTAGATGTTACACTATGTTTGTATTTCAATCCTGCACCTTGCCCTCTTTTGTTGTTGTGGTTTTTGTTTTTCTCTTTTTCTTTTGATCTGTCCTTTTCAGGTTTTTTTTTTATTTTTTTCAGTTTTTGGATGTATTTGTATTTTTTAGCTTGAAGTATTTTGCACATTTTTCCATGGGAATTTTTTTTGTCTGACTAACATTATAAATTCACAGAAAAGGTTAAACTTTTATTTAATTTGTTTGAATATTGTTTTATATAACTGGTACACTAAATGGACACTAGTCTTGATGTCTCTTGGCACCAATTAATTCAATCTGGGCCTGTTGCTGCACCATATTAATATGAAATATATTTTGGTCCTCAGTGGGAGGAGAAGACCCTACCTATACAGGAAACGAGCCATCCACCGAGGCCGACCAAACTTCCCAGAGGAGCCCGAGGGTGCAACAGCGGCCGCAGATGAACAGCCCCTCAATGGCTCCAAAGCCTTCTCCAACCGCCGTGAGAGGAGGAGAAAGGTTAACATGTCAGTTTGGGAGCAGAGAGCCAACCAGCTACGCAAACGTCGCCAGATGGCAAGCAGAGAGGAGCTGTTTAGCAGCCCTGCGGAGAACACCGCTGAAACTCCCACCATCCCTCACCACGGCCCCACCCTCTCCCTAGAGGCCAGCCCGGCTCACCTGCCTGAGTCTCCAATGTCTGTGGGGATGCCCCTCCCCGAGCCCCCGATGTCCATCTCCATCCCCATCCCTGAGCCTCCGGCGGCTGAGCCTCTGGTAAACCTGAGTGAGGAGAAGACAGGAGGAGCTAACCACCGGACCGCAGGCGGGGGCAGGCACAGGATGGCTCGCAGGTTCAGGCCCAGTCAGGGGCCAGATGAAGGGGCACGGCACAGACGGCACCGTCACCGCGAAGCTCGCACTGAAGCCAAGAGTCTGGACTGTACCCAGACGCCACATGAGGTGCCGCAAGTCCGACGGTCGCTCAGCCAGGAGAGGAAGATCCTGGATGAGAGGGAAGAGAAGGAAGAAAGAGAGGAGAGAGAGAAAGCAGAGGGTGAAGGAGGGTCAGTCCAAGATGATTGTGGAACATGCATCATCAACCCATATGCAGAAGTTGGAGAGGATTGTAGAAGGTAAGGCCGTCCTTGTGTATGCCTTGATGAAGAAATTTCCAATGAGGGATTATAAGGTTCAATACTCTGAGGTCACTGAGGTGACGTGCATTACATTCTAAATCCAGTGAAATTATCCAGTGATATTTTAGATGAAATGGACATTTATCAGACAATTATACAACAAGAAAAGGATGGTATAAATACACTAGAGTTTTTTAGAGTGTTTTCTTTCCTATTTCAGAGCTGCTTTGCCTGGTGGCGACATTCCTGATCCTCCTCAGTGTGAGCAGCTGCTGGACTGCACCTGGTCCAAGCAGGGCGAAGACGGGCACACAGACCAGTATGAGTCCCTGGGCCAGAACATCCCAGTGGAGCCCGCCTTAGAGGCCACAGAGTTCACTGTGAGGGCCATGGAGTCTGAGAACCGCCCAGTCTCCATCAAACGTAACAAGTCCAACCTGGAGGGAAGCGTGGCCATCGAAATGTCTTCACAACCGCTGCTGGAGCTCACACCCATGACAGGTAGCACTGTGATCACTTCTCGCTGCAGTCACACTCCTTTACTGTGCATCATGAAGTGGGATTTAGTATCACACTGGTTCACCGGGTGTAGGTGTTTCTGACATCTGATAAGAGTGGCGGTGACTCACATTGTTCTTTCTTTGTCATAGCTCTCCATGTACGGCTAAAACATTTTTTTTTCTCTCTCCTCTCACACACCTGTCTGGGTTTTAGTGAACAGTAAAGAGTTGGAGGCATACGAGTCTGACCTGAAAGAGGACGAGACGGAGGAGGAGGAGGAGGAGGAGGAGGAGGAGGAGGAGGAGGAAGAGGAGGAGGAACCTCCGATTCCTCCCAAACGTGTAGCTCCAGACAGCATGTTCATCTTCAAGGCCTCCAACCCGTAAGATGCTACGAAATCCATCTAAATCACAGAAAGTCAAATGAAATGCAGTGGTGTTTGCTTAATTTCATTTTTTTTAAATCTCTGACTTGACAAGAGTTTCCTTCTTTTGGGCTCTTTGTGTGCGCTCCTCCATCAACCAAAAATGAACACCTTCCCCTTTGTTGAATCCCAGTATCAGGAGGATCTGTCACTATTTTGTCACTCTGCGATACTTTGAGATGACCATCCTCCTCGTGATTGTGGCAAGCAGCATCGCGCTCGCTGCTGAGGACCCCGTGTGTACCAATTCAGACAGAAACAAGGTAAGATCAAAATACATGTCTTCTTTACTCATTTAAACTCAGATGTACAGGATTAATCGGTTTGATGTCACGTAAACAAGAAACCCTTTACCAGGTGCAACAAGGTTACACAGCAGTGCTTTGTAGGTGAGTTAAAGTGTTAAAGTGGCCAGGGGAAGCTCGAAACAAACTAGTGTGTACATGTCCACCTGCCATCATGGAGAAAGATGAGACGAAAGACGAAATGTGGATAATGGAGCACACTTTTAGCACAGTCTCTCCTCTAAAGACTCCTCTAAAAGTGTTGCACTCTTTTGTACATATGGAAACTGACCGACGTAATTGTGTGAAGATTAAAAAAAAGTCAGATTGAGAGAGAAATCCCCCCATTTTGATGGAAGGAAGGTACTGACACCTTAAAGAAGTAGTGGACTT